>AWUE01014974.1:0-258837 GCA_001974825.2 Corchorus olitorius | reverse complement strand
ATATATATATATATTTTGGTATTGAGGCAAAGAATTGAGGAAAAAAATTTTCGGATCAGTTTTTTGTAAAATTTTTATCCGAAATCATTTACTCATCACGGCTTATGGCTAAAAACGCGTTCCGGGGCCCCGGCTCAGTTTTGCAAGATTTTTGGTGTAAAGGCTCCTTGAAATATCTATATTCATTGAACCAAGTCTCAGTCATATTGAATATATGGATTTGTTTTTTCGAGCATCTCAATCTTGTTTCGACTTAATTAGAAATTAATTCGGAAAAAAATGGAAAAACGATATTAGAAGCGTGAAAAGCTCGTCAATCTTTTTGCCGTTGAATTATATATTTTTTCTGAGTATTGTGCCAAAAATTTGAGAAAAAACTTTTCGGGTCCGTTTTTAGCCGAAATCATGTACTATATCACGATTTTTGGCTAAAAACGCGTTCCGGAGCCCCGGCTCAATTTTGCATGATTTTTGGCGCAAAGACTCCTTGAAATATCTATTTTCATTGAACCAAATCTCAGCCATATTGGATATAAGGATTTGTTTTTTCGAGCATCTCAATCTTGTTTCGATTTAATTAGAAATTAATTCGGGAAAAAAATGGAAAAACGATATTAGAAGCGTGAAAAGCCCGTTAATCTTTTTGGAGTTGAATTATATTTTTTTTCTGAGTATTGTGGCAAAAAATTGAGAGAAAATTTCGGGTCAGTTTTCAGCCGAAATCGTGTACTAACCATCACGGATTTTGACTAAAAACGCCTTCCGGGGTCACAGCTCTGTTTTGCATGGTTTTTGGTGCTGAGACTCCTTGAAATATCTTTATTAGTCTAATCAAATCTAGGCCACATTGGATTTAAGGATTTGTTTTTACGTGCATCAGAATTTTGTTTCGATTTAATTAGAAATTAATTCAGAACAAAATATGAAAAACGATATTAAAAGCGTGAAAAGTCCTCCAATCTTTTTGGCGTTGAATTATAAATATTTTTATGAGTGTTTTTGCCAAAAATTGAGGAAAAATCTTTTTGGTCATTTTTACCATCATGGTTTTTGGCTAAAAACGCATTCCGGGCCTCGGCTCAATTTTGCATGATTTTTAGCGCCGAGATTATCTTATCAAATCTCAAGTATATTGATTTTTTAAGGATTTATTTTAACAGGTACTTAAATCTTGTTTCGATTTAATTAGAAATTAATTCAAAAAATATGAAACAAAAATTTGATTAATTTATTTTCAATAATTTGTAAAAATTTAGAAAAATTTTAATCATTTCAAAATTAACATTGACATTATATTGCATAATATGTAACTTAAAATATGTTTCAATCAAAACTCCAACCCCAAGTATGGAACACGTGACAAATTACTAGCCACTGCAAAAGTGTCGTTGCTCCTGCTGATAATTGAAAGCCCTATCAGATTAAGATAAGAAGCATGGCAATAGTTCATAACAACTGACAGAAACAAGGCATATAAATGACCAACTTTTACCTAAAAGAAACAAGGCTTTCAACATAAATCGTAGTAGACGGCATTCCAAGCATTGGGGTGCACCTGGAATAAAAAGAGTCTCCACTGTGCCGCTCTTTAGATTGAGCCAAAACAACCAAATTGGCTCAAAAATTACTATCCAAAAGTATTTTATCACCTCTTGTAGAATATGCCAAAGCATCATGTGCTTTTCCTTTCCATGTCAATTATTTAAGTTGATGGTTTAATGTAATCTGATAGTACTAGCTTAAACCATTGTTTATATTTATATTGGTTTTCTAATAAGTTTTCATGTTTGGTCAAATGTGTGACTTGGAAAGAGGGTTGATTCGGTAAGATCTCAAATTTGTAATTGGCCATTGTTTAATTTCTATGCAAATTAAATATTGAATCAAATTGCAATGCAAATTGTATCTCCAAATCCCGAGCTAAGATTTTCATTGAGAATGCTGCTGTTCAACATGAAACGAATCCTTGGGTTCTTGTGGACATTGTAAGTTGTAAAGTAAAGATTGCCTTGATATTTGAATCTCTTAAATGGGAACTTACCACAAAGGTAGACCAAGACTTCTAACATTAAAAAGGAAATTAAAGACATCTTTCATTGAGAAATCATAGTTCTATTCCACATAAAAATGCCTAAAAAAAGAAAGAAAATGAAGCAAGACAAGTTTATTATTGCTTCATATTTGATTGCAACTTCAACTAACAGAAACAAGACTTTCCACATAAATCATGGTAGAAACCCGCTCTGGTGCACCTGGTATATATAGAGTCTCCCCTGTTTTATTCTCCAAATTGCACCAAGCAGGCTTGAAACTTCCATCATCTAGCAATAATTTATCACCACTCTTGGTATATCCAACAGCTCTAGTGTGAAATATATTGATCATCATATCCCAATCGTCTCGTGACAGATAAATCACTTGTTTCCATGACTCTTTCACTCCATATTCCTTCATCACCCATAACGCAACATTATCTGGTAACCCACCAGTGGAACCGTCGTGGAAAACACACAAGCATCCTCCCAACTCTCCCACATTTTTGTAATCAATTTCAATACCCCTGTCATCAATTTCACCTTCCGGCACTTCAAAATACTCCTCATCCCCAAGCCGAAGACCAAATATCAACTTACCAAAATGACCACCTATTTGATCCCCTACCCAATGCAAGGAACCATTAACAAATGCTCCATCGTTATAATTATAAGCAACCTCATAAGGGCAATCCTTAATCTTCTTCCAAGAATTAGCTTTCAGACTATAAACCATGACTTCGAAATGATTTCGAGTCTTGTGTCTCAACATTTGCACCACTTTGTAGTCGTTGTTGGTAACGTCGTACCCGAACCCTAGTATTACATTGCGGTGATATCCATAACAAGGAATGAGATCAAGATCCTTGGTCAGATCATCGCTTAATGTTGGCAAGTAATTGCATTTTCGAGTTGATGGATTCCACAAAGCAATTCCTGCTTCTAGATGGTACACAGCGAGTAAACCATTGTGAGAACCAAATATTCTGGATTGAAATTTGTGGGCTTCACTTCTAAATGGTCGAGGCAATGGCACCAAGTTGCAGAGCGAGTCGAAGTCTACCGAGTAGGCCTTCTCATCGATTTCCGTACGGTTATCAAGAAGAAGCTTGATGTTGGTTTTGGTTTTCAAGGATTGATGTAGATGGAGTTTGGCGAAATCTTGGTCGTCTATGAGAGAACCCCATGGCTTGGAAACACACTTGAAGCGTAGCAGAGTCTTCACCGGAAGCCGACAAAGTATGTCTGAGATCAGATCGGTTGGAAAATTTGACATTGGTGGATTTGGGGGGTAAGAAAAAGTTTGAATTGAGTGTTTGGTAGAGAAATGAAAGGGAAAAGCCTTAGTTCTAAATATATCAGCTACAAAAGTCAAAGCATCATCATGTGCTTTTCCATCCATTCTTAATTTGTTTATTATAAGCACCGACACCAATATTCAAGTTGAATGCTTAATGTAATCTGACAGCCTAATTAAACCCTTTGTTTATATCCAATGGTTTCATATACTAATTAAGTTTTCATGATTGGTCCAACGTGCCACTTGGAAAGAAAATTGATGTTTGTTAAGTGTAAACTTCATACATATATATAAGCTAAATTGCAGAACATAAATGAGAGATATATATGCTGATTATAAGAACTGAAAGCAACATTGAAATGATAAAAATCACTACAAAAGCGTCATTTCTCGTGCTGATAATTGAAAGCCCTATTAGATTAAGAAAAGAAGCATGGGAATAGTTCATAACAATTGACAGAATATGCTTTTACCTAAAGGAAACAAGGCTTTCAACATAAAGCCTAGTAGAGGGGATATAATTTAGTAGGTATCTATACAAATTGCTATTGAGGGACAAAATCCAAACCTTTGGTTAAATACAGGATTAAAATCTTAATTTGACCAGTTAATTTCTGTTAAAGTTTAAATCCATGAATCAGAGATGAAAATCTGTTAAAAGAACTATAGAGATATTGCCAAGATTTGCTAGAGTTTTAACAGCTTCTACCACATAAGGAAACAAAAGATTCACAGGTTTTTAGAAAAAACTGAAAACTGTACTAGAGAAGAAAGATACAGGGAAATTTTAAAGGAAAAATTCATTTTATTTCCAAAGGAAAAGACAGCACAAAAGACACACCCACAATTTTACAACCCTGCAAACAAGTTGAAACAAAAACTTCGTCTTCAATGCTCTTGACAAACTTAACATGTCATGCATTTGTTTTTACCTTATCCCTTTCTCCAATTTTGACATCCCTGCCGATATGAAGGGTACTCTCAATCTTGCGGGTAACCTCTTCAGCCACAGCCTTCACTTTTCCACTAGGTCCATTTCCAGGTAGGGGATCATTCTCTTCATTATTCACCGGGACTGTCTGCCATATTCTAATCGTACCATCTTCAGATCCTGAAGCATAGGATTCCCCGCCAGGTGAGAAACGTACACAATGGACAGGACCATGGTGACCCTTGTTGCAACCTACATGAACAGAGCATAATTAAGTTAGAAACCGTCTGATCATATGACATGAGACCTAAATGTTTTAATGAACAGCATCAAGCAGTAAACTAACATTGCCAAGTAATGGAGGCATCAAAAATTAGATGGCCATTCAAAGAAAATGCTAAAATGATCCAATTTAGGCATTAGCTCATATTAATCCCAAATAAATAGTCTATCAAGATCACCATTCGTATCACAATTCTAAGTGGCACCTACCAAGCTCTTGTCCAGTATGAAAATCAAAAACATGAACCCACATATCTTCTCCTCCAGCAATGAACTTGTTGCCATGCTTTGGTTCCAATGAAGCTGATTCAACATTGCATGGCATTTCGTAGCTTTTCACCAACCCAAAACTGATAAGAGCAGATACAAATGTCAGCAGCCATCCAAAAAAAGAAAACAAAAAAATAGAAAAAGTCTGTACAAGCAGTCCAGCATAAAACTTACTGATTTGCATCCCAAAACTTAACAGTAGATCCATCAGCAGTGGTTATATAGCGCCCATCCTGACTGACTTCTGCACTGGTGACAGGTGATTTGGTTTCAAGTGTCTGAACGATTTCACCACTTCTTAGATCCCACAACCTACACAGCAAGTATAGAGGTAACAAGGTTCAGAATCATTTAGACAATTTTAAAACATGTAAAACAAACAAGTTTTCTTTATTTCATTTTTAATAAACTAATGCATTGAAGGTTTGAAGATACCACTGAACAATCAAATCTGCAAGACATGCGTTTCAATATATATATATATGGAATACATGATCATTAAGTTAAAAACTTAAAATGAGATCTCTTGCTTTTTCTTAACTTTCCTAAATTCCATCAAGTAGCTAAGAAAAGTAACTTGCCATGCGGCCTGATAGTATAAAACAATTTGTAAAGCCAATTACCGGATGGTTAGTCCGGCACAGCAAAGTAAACTGAATCCAGAGAATGTTCTCTTACAAAGATGCATAACTGCAAAGTGGGCTAAATTTCCCATGCCTGACTTTTAAACTTAAGAAACAATATGCATCCACTGAACCTAATGTAACACAAGCAGACAATAGTCTACCTTTAGGCACCTCATCTCAAAGTCCTCAAGTAAAGCAATAATAAATTTAAGACATAAATGACACTTTTTATTGGTTCATTGACATATGTACACTTGCAAGAAAACAAATATCTTGCCTAAAACAAGCTCCAAATGAGAAAAAAAATAATGGGAACCAATGGGAGGAAAAAAAGGGTAAAGGTGATATCAGCTGAACACATTCATACCTAACACCACTTGTATCAGTACAAGAACTTAAGATAGTCTGGTCACTGTGGAGCCATGCAACAGTTCTAATTGAACCGGGAGAATTACCCACTTCTCTTGGTGCTGCATCTAGCCGGTTTAAATCATATATCCGAAGAATTTTCTCAACTCCACCAGTGAGTAGAAGGTGTGTATCCTATGCAAATAAGAATTTACTCAGATGCAGCAAATGGATAATAAATCATAGATAGATAAGTTTATCTCCAACGAAGGTACATTAATGCAAGAGGCCAGAACTTAATTTCAGTCTAAACTTATTATTATGATGAAATAAAAACTAAATTTAAAAAAATGTGAAGTCCCATGAAAATATCATTGAAACCCACTTTAAAGGACTATACAGCTTTAATCCAAGAACAAATAGAAATACAACCTTCTTGCAATATTATGTAAGTCAGAGGAAAAAAGTAATGCTTATATCGGCAAGAAGAAGAAGAGAAGTATATCTACTACACAAAGTAAAGTTCATGTGGAGCAATTCCGTTAGGGTGCTTACTACCTGGCCCAGCCCTACCAGGGAACCACATAAGCATTAAATGCAGGTCTGTGATTCTAATGATAAAAAGGGAAATATTCCCATCAGAAAATAATGAAGCATTACCTCTGAAAAGGCACATGCTCGAACAATATGCTTGTGTTCAAAAGAGTGCAATTCATCTCCAGTCAATGCATCCCATAATTTCCTGGAAATATTGGAGGAAAATAATAAATTCTACTTCTATTTAACCTTCATTGCTGATAATCATAAAACCAGAAAAAGAGAGGTTTAAGAGGAACAGACAATATCCATGTCGTAGTCATATACACGAACTTACTTATTTCTATACTTAGAAGGTAATTGCACCTTAATAATTATGCCATTTTGGTAGAGGTATCCAGAGGAAGCTTATAGTAGACATCTTTCAATCATTGATTTAATAAGCATAAGTCAATCAGCTGAAACTATAAAGTAGAAAAATCTCTAACATCTGATATTACCAATCGCATATAGTGAATACTTTTTCCTACTACTAGCGTGTGAATGTTGGAGTGTTCATCTCAGAAAACATCAATGTTACAACATAGAGAAAAACATGCAATCCTTCCAATGGCAACATGCACTGCTATTTACTTAACCCTAATAGTGGAGAAAAAGAACCATTTGCAATGCCAAGACTCAATCTCATTAACAATACTTCCCTCATAACTAGTTAATCAAAGATAAAGATCGAGTAATCAACAAGGATGGGGCCCCTTTAGCTTGATAGAAAATAAATGCAAAGGGAAAATGAAAAAGGGTTGCAAAGGCGGGACTGCATATTTTATTTCTGTATAAAAATTACATACGCAGAAAAATCAGCTGAAGCAGATGCAGCACGTAATGCTTTCGAATCCAGGCAGGAGCTCCATACTGCACCTTTGTGCCCTTCAAAAGTGCCGATCCAATCTCCAGTCTCACCATTTCTTAACATTGGGGTGGAGTCTGAATTCCCAATGTATTATTAGAAATCAGTTCATAAACAGAGCAGAAAAACAGAGTCGTGTCACATCATAACACTCGAACACAATCATCAATATCTACAATGACTTCTCAGAAGTATTAGAAAGCGTTAACATACCAACAAGAATGTTTAAACAAATCCCATAAACAACCTTATCAACGAAAAGCAATATTTCCTGCTTCCCAAATGATCATTCCATTTAAACTCTCAAGTGACAGAAGAAAAATATGTACAGTTCCTTCAAACCAAAAAAAATAGCTAAATGCCAACGCAAAGAATCCTACTTCAACACTGTATGACCATATTCATATTTACATAACTAGAAGAGTTTTCAGCTCAATCTAACGAGATTAAAATGATCATTGGAGAGCTAATACAAAACCCAGTTCAAAACATTAAATAATGATCTCAAAGCTAAATTAAATATGATCCCAGAAAAAGTCAAAAGACAATCCCGAATGCAATTCGCCATTGAATTCGAAAATAAGTAAATAGCTGAATAAACCAAAATGATCACAAAATCAACATTCCAAAGAAAACCCAAATTCTAAATTGGTGAGAAACAATCAAATTTAAAAGCCATACCTTTACTGGCACTGATAAGAAAGAAGCCATCAGGGGTGACGGGGCTATAGAACAAATCAACCACCGGCCTTGAATGCCCATGGCACACTAATGGTACGGCTACCTTTTTCTTATCCATTTATCCAGATTAACAGACAACAACAGGAAGAAGCGCAGCAGCAACAAAATCAAAAACCCAATAATAAAAAAATTTCCTTTACTTGATCTTTTTGGATCAAATTTGTCAAAATGAAATGAACAAAAAACGAACTTTTTTCCTTAATATTAACAAAGTGAGTCAATATTGCATAACTGAACTAAAATCGAATTTCTTGTCAGAATTTATGATACTGTAAATTCAGAGGAAAAACAAAAAAAATTTTTAAGAAGGGGATAAAGATGGAACCCTAATTGTGGGGCTTGATTTGCTTTATGATGTTGGAACTTTCATGAATTGCTAAGGTAACATAAGTGTTTGTCTATGGAAAATCAAAATTAATTTTTATTTATTGCAAGATATAAAAAGAGGAAAAAAAAGAAAAAAGAAAAATATAGTAGCTAGGATATGTATAAGGGCTTTGAGGGCAGGGAAAAACATAGAAGGGAGACCTTCTCTTTATAGTAGCTTGGGATTTTGGCATTTTGCTGGTTTTGCAAAGAAGGGTTGCTACTTTTGAAATTTGAATAGTGTGAATTTTTATCAACTATTTACAAACCTAGGATTTAATTTATTTCAATTCAAATAAGTCCGTATAAAAATATAGGTAGGTAAATCTGTAATAAGTAACTTCCTATACATAGGTCATTTAAGTAGTACTTTGGAGATTTGGCAATTTTAAGTGTAAAGTATTAACTCATGATAGGGTTAAAACTTAAAAGAAAATTATACTTTTTTTGGCAATAAAAGAAAATTATACTTTTTTTATATAAAAGAAAATTATACTTAGTTAAGTAATAGAATAGAACATGTATAAACATTCAAACCTGGTGTGAAGATAAAGTTATTCATTAACAAATGTATAAGATAACTTTTTGTTTTGGATAGACACAAGATAATTAAGAGTATAAGCTCGATCCGCCTTCCACAATTTCTTGAGTTAGACCTAAAATAGACGTAGAAAGGGATTAGTAGTGCTTCCATCCTATCTATTGAAAACAAGAGCATAGAAGTAGCTGACAGGCAGCGCATTAGAAAGGGGCTCCAACTAGCTTGGTAGAAAAGATATCGACGGGTTTTATCTGCTCAACTGATGCGAGTCTTAGACCTTATCGGAAAGACTGAGGTTCTAACTCGTCCGTATGGCAGCCTGATTGGGGACATTCGTAGCCTACTCACACGCAGCTAGGATTGTCAACTCTAACATAGGTCGTCCGTCCTACAGCCGCCCGAAAAGGAATTGCAGTGATCTTGAATAGGAATCCTACAGCGATAAATAGAATCCCCATAAAAATACCACTAGATCGAGCACCAATTTTTTCGTATCCGGTCAAAATCTTGGCTAATTGATCGAAGTGGGTAGCTCCAGTAGATCCATAGATCATGGAACAAATAGGGTGGGTAGGCCCTTTCTAATTAAACATTCATCCAATTTCATGTATCATCTAATTCTAAATACAATGTAAGACATCTTATAACTGCATTGTTCCATAATCGAGTCACGTTGAATCTTAAATATCAAGAAATTGGCCCAACGTTCATTTTCATTTTCATTATTTACAAAGACTCCCAAAGACTTATTTAAGAGGCATTAATACTCATTTCACTCAATCCAACATATGTTGGTCTAAATAAACAATCCTTATAGTATTTTTACTTTTAGCTTCTCTGTCTAATCAAAATTCCAATGAATTTCCAATGTTTATTAGAATTTGCAATTATTATTGCTGATTGCATTTATTTATTCTTATAATAATTCAATTCAGAAATATCATCACTGATTACACTAACTTATAATAAAAAGGTTTCAATTACACCATATTGTAATTTTCATATCCGGCACGTTTCTATTTTCAGCCCAACCCAAAAAATAAAATCATCTACGACTACGTGTATCACAATCAGGATAGGCATGTAATATAGAAGAGATAAGGAGGGTAATATGGTCAGATAAAGGAAAAAAGCGGGTACAAAAAAGTCAAGATCTCGAATTCGTTTCCTCTCTATCGAGTCCCTTTGGAGTCTTTTCTTCTTCTTCTTCTTCTTCATTCTCTCTCTCACACAGTCTTCGCTCTTTCATTTTCTCCTTCGAACGTTATCCAATTTTCGCCTTATTTTTTCCTCCCAAGCGCAGTATTTTTCCTTCTTTATTTAATTAATTTTTGCAGGAAAAACCCTATATAATTTGGCGGGAAAATGTCGGGAAAAGGGGCGAAAGGGTTGATTACGGCTGGCAAATCAACTAAGGATAAAGATAAGGACAAGAAGAAGCCCGTCTCTCGCTCTTCTCGTGCTGGTCTCCAGGTTTCCCCTTAATTTTCTGCTTAAATTAGCTTTTCTTTTTCTTATTTGTTTCCGTGATTAGATTTTTGTTTTACTGAGAATTATTTATGAAGCATTTGTTGATTCTGGGACGATTTATAGTTTTAAGATCAAGAGAATGGGATCTTTTATTAAAGTTATTTCGTTCTCGCTGTGATTGCTTTATAATTGTTTAATCTATTCCTCTTAATTAAAAAAAATAGGGGAAAGGAGCTGCTGAAATTCCATGGTGGAATTATTTGAGCTGGAAATTTTATTAGTGTATTGCTATCTTTTGGAATTCTGTCTAATTTATGGAATTAAATCAAAGTAAACAAAGTTTTATTGTGTTAAAAGCTGGTGATAGCCGAAAAATTATATTTATCCTTAGATAATAGTCTGGCCTTTGATGCAAGTAGAGTAATTCTTAGCTTGTTTCTGTTCATTTTGGCTTCTGGGAGTGTACAATTTCGTATTAGTTGTCCTCCTTTTTTCCAATCGTAAACAAAGTTATATTGTTAAATGGCCCTTGTAGCTTGCAAAGGATGTCAATGAATGTAGTCTTTGTGTCTGTTGATGTTTGAATAGTATGAACAATTGGTCCTTTTCATGGCCACCGCTTGTATATCAAAAGTTTTAGTGTATGTTTTCTGACGCGTGTTGTTGGAAAGGGTAAAATTTTGGGCCAGAGTTGTGCATTATTGACTGTTACATTTGTGATGAGGGTGGATAGGAAAAAGAGAAATGTGGGGTGAAAAAGTTGGGACAGCTTTTTTCCATTGATAACTCTGGTTCTGCCTTTTTATCTAATGGACTTATTGACATAGAGTCTAAAAACTTTTATGTAACTTCCTTTTTAAATGGACCTGGAATATTGTTTCTGAAGGAGGGTCAAGGCATGTGGTTTGTGAGGTCTGTGACAAAAAACTAGATAGTAATCCTTACTCCAACCCAAATTACTACAGTTCAGGATATTCGGGTTTAAAATGGGTGAATGTGCCATTTGGCTTTTTTAGTTACTTTTGATATAATATGATAGGCGCAATAAAAAATTCATAGAAGTAATATGTGTTTTTGGTTGTAAATGATTTTTATTCATGGATATTGTTTGTTTTTCTCTTGGTTCTTTAAATGTCAACTGAATGAGCTTGGGATGCACACACAAAATATAACAGCCATGAGATGATAACTGATAATACTGGTATGTTGTTTTGAGGAATTGAAGCGCAATATTGTGGCATTATGCCAGTCTATAATCCCTTTATTTCGAGGTATCTCACTGGAACAACTAAAAAGTACTAGTTTATAGCTCTTGTAAAACTTTGGTGCACTAGAAAAAGTATGTTTAAGTTTGAATTTGTGGGTGAAAGGAGTTTCTTACAGGGAAATTGAATACTCCTTAGTCCTTAGTGATTTCTTTCTAGTCTGGATTGACTGTTTCACACAGAATGAAATTTGAATGGTGTATGGTCTGTTCCAGCCGAGGACTGCTGGCTCTTTAGTCATTTGGCAGAAAATAAGCACAAGCCATAGTAACAAAACCAAAGAACAATCTTTTACTTGGAAGTTGTTTTCTGATAGCTTTGGCAACTCTGCTCAGTCTTCTGAGTGCTTCCAAGGCTTATATGACAACAGGAAATTTAAGTTTATATAGATGCAGCCTGCTGAGCCAATTTTGTTTCTGACCCACTAAAGTGTAGATGCTACATGCTTGCTAATAGATGTTTGATGTTAGGGAGGGGGAGGCCGGGCGCTACCATGAAGTAGTTTCATTGTGAATTGGTTGTATTCTTGAAAAGCAGTTTGGATAGGCCAAGTATTGCCATAAGGTTATTCCTTAGATTTGTTGTAAAAAACCTAAAAGCTTAAATAATGGATGTTTTAGTATTTGAAACCCGTCCTGCTTCTAGACTACCAATCAATGTGTGTGGTATAATGATGAGTTCTTGACTTTTCGAATCGGCACCCCTTTCCATGTTTGAATAAGAATGCGTTCTACTTTAGTTTTATATATGGCATGTTAGGTCAAATACTTCATTTTACTTTGCACTCTAGTACTACAGTTAATTGTTCTAAACTATTTTAGTTGCTTCATATCATGAACCATGTTTTCTATATATTCCCTGCAGTTCCCTGTGGGTCGTGTCCACCGACTGCTGAAGACAAGGGTTAGCGCCAATGGAAGAGTTGGAGCAACAGCTGCAGTATACACAGCTGCTATACTGGAGTACCTGACTGCAGAAGTGCTTGAACTGGCAGGTAATGCAAGTAAGGATCTGAAGGTTAAGCGTATTACACCTCGCCATTTGCAGCTTGCTATCCGGGGAGATGAAGAACTTGACACCTTGATCAAGGGAACCATAGCTGGTGGTGGTGTTATCCCACACATTCACAAATCACTCATCAACAAATCCTCTAAGGAGTAGTTTATTAAAATTGATCTCTCTGTTCTTTGTGTCTGTACTGATAAACCTCAGAAAAAATGTTTCGAGGCTTGTTTGTTTCTGGACAAGGTGGATACTTGTTTTTCAGTAGCTAATTATGAAGGTTCAAGATTTGAATTCAGAAACATGCTTCAACTTGCAATTCAGGATTTGACTTACCATACTACTGTTGATAGTTTACAGGGAAAGCTTTCCTGAAATACCAAATTAAATATTTACAATTAGGAGGGCCAACGCTGTAAGAGTGGTTATCTTTTTATGAGATTAAATTAAATGATCCCTCCTATGAACATATTAATCTAACACTTGGCCAAATACAAATTGATTTATCCAATATAAAGCTTTGTTAATTAAATTTTGTTTAATCAGTTTAGTTAAACTTAAACGCGTCTCAAATAATAAGTCTTGCGAGGACCCAAGGCAAAATAGGCTGTTCATGCATACATGCAGACATCCATTTTTAGTAACCATTCATACACAATTTCTCACGGATCCATCCAACCAATGATATAGCTGGGCATGAACCCATTCACCATTTTCTTTGCAATACTGAGTCAATGCTTGAAGGCTGAGGACATTTTCACTGTACAGCTTGATTAACAAAGTTGCTTTTCCAGCTGACTACAAAAAAAAAAAGTTTGTGGGACAGCCAAATAGGATATGAGGGGAAGATCTATGTCTATGATATGATCTATCTCAAGTTTAAATTAAACTTGTTTACAGACTCCCCAAAATGGGTGTGATCCTGTATGCTGTACAAAATAAGAGACACCCTTCCGTATCCATCTTCGCAACATCGAAAAACAAAATGGAATTTCTTCCCTGTAAAGAAATGAATTCTGTCCTGTTACAGAATGCTGAAATTAAGATCAACAAAATGAAAAAGGTCCTTTCTTGATTGATAAAAGTGATTTTACCCGAATGTAGTAGACGCCTCCCCATGACTAGCTACTGGTTTTCATCTTCAGCTGGTTCTTAACATTTTGTATCTCCTTTAATTGTCTCTGTTACAATGACAAAATAGGAGTTGAAAAACATATGATCATGACAACTTTGAAGCATGTATGTGGAACGAAAAAGTTTACATTAATCAGTAAAATTGTCACTATTTTATCCTAATTTTGGATATCCATAATGATAACATTTTCTGTTTCATTCTTATATGAACATGACCCTATTCTTTGTTCTAAAATGTTGTTTTTGAGTTCAAAATCAACTTTCCTTTTTTGTTTTGGTAATTTGCATTTACTTCTGAGAATGCAGCAAGAAGTAAAGAAATGAACAAGTAACTAGCAAAGTCAACTATCAAATGAAGACTAATTAGAAAGAAAAAGTTAGGTCAGCAGCACCTCATGTAATGCCTTCCACCACAAATCTGATTTTTCCTGCAGCATTCGCCACTCCATTGCCATCTCATATTCAACATTGTTGGGTTGGGTAGCATGGGATGTTGATTTTGCTTTCCTCTGTATAAAAGAAACAAGACAATGCAAATATCCAATACAAAGAGAAATAAAAGAAAAGAGCAGATCAATATCGAAAGAAAACCTGAATTAGTTTATAGAAAATTAAACTTACCACTTCATAACTTTGCTTATGAAATGGGACTCTGCCAATGGTATGATGACCGACAAATCCAGCCGATTTGTCAGGCTTAGTCAAAGTCCCTTTCCTAGCAATAACAGGTCTGCAAGTAAGAGATAAAGCACTTTAATGTGTCACACATTGGAAAACAAGGAAAAAGATCTAATGAGGATAACTATTAATACTAATAACAAAGAAGGAACCTATAAAATACCTTCCATCTGATAGCACTAAGCATCTCTTCATTAACTGAGAAATTGCTGAGTTAGCTGCTTCTTTTGATTTAAATATGATAAGAGCCTTACCCGCTAAAACATAGATGACATTATATTCAATCGTCAGGCTTAAAGAAGAGCTTAATGGTTAATCACAAAAGAACTCGTTTTGTCAGAGTAAGTTTCAATATGCATGAAATGCAAGCAGGTGACTTACCATAGTATGGGCAAGCAAAATTACTCTTCTCTACCATTTTTGCATCAACCTTCTCTTTAAATGCATTCCAAAGAATATCCTGAGAAGGAAATTGTAGATAAACTAATAAGAAATACTTGAGGCCATGAAGTGTAATAAAATCTCCTGCTTTAGTTATGACATCCTCAGCATTTTTAGTACAATAGCACTAATATGTGTGATTCAACAATTTCAATCCAACATTTTAAGGATTTGATTTCAAAGTAGTTAGAACTGTCTGTGAAATCAAAAAAATAAAAGCATTATTGAGGATCTACACAAATTATAAAGACATAAATCTCTATGAGAAGCCACTTGGGTAATAAAGGCACAAGAAGGGCATTACACTAAACCCAATGCCATCAAATCAAAAGATTTCTGCAGGAGAATTATTTCACTAACTCATGCTACCCAACCCTATCAAAATCTAAAAAGAGGCCAATGCATTAAAAGGTGAAGCAGTATACCATGGAACATTAAAAATGAGCATATGACATGTCAAATGTCCAAGGTGCATCAAACATGCAAACCATGACTACAAATTTGATAGCATTATTGTGTTTCACATTCAACCACCAAACAAAACAACAGCAACATGGCACAGCTTTTCGTGCCCCGTTTTGACACGAGATTATCAACCAGGAAAATTATCACATACCTCCACTTCTTCTGATGAGTAAGACGCATCCAGATTTTCGAGTGAGACAAGACAACCTGCTTCTTGAGCACTCTCAAGTCTTTGCTCCCATGGCTGATGATAGATAATGGTGGCAATCATAAATAGAACATTATATATATACACAGGTCAAGAGATGATATTATAATCAAGCTACCAAATAAATGACAGTTTCAGGTTTGAACATCAGTCTTAAGCTACTATATGTCATGAATGAAGTTTATATTACTCATACACAAAAAGAAGGTAAAATTCCGAAAAAAGAGAACTAAACAACGAAACACAGAGAGTTACAAAGAGTGGTCAAGGATGCTATAAAGTACTTGGGGACATTTTTGGTTTGACATGGTGATTAAAAAGGACTGAAGCAACTACATAGTACACTTTCTATATCAACTAGAAAGCAAATAATGGTCAAAACATGATAAAAAGGGCTGAAACTCACTAGTGGCTTGAACCAATTTCTTGAATCCTGCATGGATCAAAAAGGTAGATATTAGAAGGCTTGGCAACTTCATAAGCGAAATGACCACATTATCCATAAAGAGCTTTCACAAATATGCTACGCTAAAGAGGTGCAGCTGAAATGGTGCCAAAAAAAAGGTGCAGTTGAAAAGTCAAAACTTACAGCATCAGGTCTTCTCGAAACCTGTACAAATTGCTTATCTATGCTGATGCTCCCATCTTCTCCTGGTTGACAATCTAGCTTATCAAATTTGCTGCTTGTCATCTCATCCAGAAGGAGTTTCCTCTTTTTATATGGCTGGACCTCAGCTGTGATAGAAAGTGGATCTTTGGGATTTGTCACTTCAACTTTATCATCTTTATCTTGAGCTTGGTAGTGTGAACTTCCACCATGGGGACTCCCATCATTAGGAACAGATGTCTTACGCCTTGGAGGGCTGTTCTGAATTGGAAGATCCACTTGCTTGCTCATGTCAATGGGAACTGACTTTAATTCTGCATGAGCCAGAAACATCTAATTTCATCTAATCATTGGAGTTTATAACATAACTGAAGAAAGAAAACACAGAGATCACCTTTAGCCAATAGGTTCACTCTGCTACCAGAATTATCATCTTTCACAACATTTCCAACTGATTTCTCTAATTTTAACTTGAAAGAGAAATTAGATATCCCAGTTTTCTCCTTAATAGTTGATTTGAGATTGGGAGGGCCTAGTGGCTTTTGTACTGGTTTCTTGTTCAAGAAGTATTCCACTGCATGTATTCAAAGAAACTTCAAAAGAGAGCACTAGCATATATCCCAATCTCAATCTAAAAGTTTGGTGTAGGTATTTGACCTTTAACTCCCTGAACATCATCTGGAAGAACATCCAATATTGCAAGCTTTCCAACATCAAAATGGCGGCAGAAGAAGTAATCAGCCCATTTCAAGTCTGCTTTAGATGCTTGGGGATTTCTACTATCCTTTGATGTACAGACAACGCTGCATTTTCCAGAAATTGCTTCCTAAAGGAGTAAAACATGAAGGTTATATAAATCAATTTAAAGTATCACTATACCAATGAGCTAGTGCTTACTGTTAGAAAAGCTTTTCAAACATAGATCCATATTAAAATAACAGGAATGATATTGCAAAAAAGAACACTACTCCCCATAACATCCATATTGCAAGAAACTCCTGTCGCTTCCAAATTTTATTACCAATTATGCAGTATTTTAAGCTTATTTAAGATCATATTCATGTTATCAGTTTTGTTTACATGACCAATCACAAGCAAGTCATCCTCCCACTTATTTAGTTAGATAAACAATGTTCCATGACAAGCAAGTTTTCATCCAATATGGGTCCTATAAAACAACCATGACAAGTAAACAACTATACTGCAACATGCCATTTCATTGCTGTACCAAATCAAATACAAGACACACAGAGATTGAGAACAAATAGATATAGCTTTCAAACAATATGATACACCAGTGGATGCTCTAAAGTACTTGCCTACATTGCATTCTCCCAACCGTGGGTATAAATTTTGTGAAAACACCACTAAGCTAATCCTATATCATCATTCCAGGTATGAAAGCACAATTGAATAAGGCATTTCACCAAAACCCAAGCTGAAGAAGTATCTCCTTTAGTGCCTATGATAAAATTGAGGTAGATAGAAGTTTGCTTCCAGTAAGACCCTTCAATTTACCCAAACCAGGGCCCCATTTGGCAATCCATATTGAAGCTATGTTTGATTGCAATTATACAAGTAGGCCCCAAATGCCATGTCAAACCAGTACCAAAATCGCAGGAATTTGTTCTCAATCACAATAGTGGGTGGGTTCCTACATGGTTTTTTAATTAAATGATCGCAATCCTAAAACTCAAACAAGGTGAAAACAATGTTTCTCAACTAAGCTAACCTAAAGAATAAGACAGAAACAAATAAAGAGAAGAGAAACAAGTTCAACAATTTCAGAGGACAAGAAGAACACAAGCAAATAAAGAGGAAACAAAAAGGCCAAAAATAGAGTAATAACTCATAAATAGTAGTAGTATTAAAGAAATTTACCACCAGATTGATATTGAAAACCCCACGTCCTTGTCCTGAAGCCAAGAAAATCTCATTCCAACGCGGCTGGTAATCTCCCAAGTACTTTCTAATTTCACTCGGACGAAAAAACCAAATAACTTTCACTTTCTTAACACGGTTTGGACCCTCAAACATCTTCACAAGCTTACCAATGTAAGCTTCGGGTTGTGATCCATCGTTAAAGTAAACACAATCATAGAGAAAATACTCAGTACCCTTATAAGTAAACGACTCATAGAACATAATGTCCTTGTTTTTAACTCCAACCCCTCTCTCAATACCCCATTTGAAGTCCTGGGTTTTTTCTTGTGGGTTTTTCTCTGTGAGTTGCGACATTGAAGATATATAATATAATACTAATAAACAAAGAAACAAAGAGAAACCCCAAAAAAGAAGAAAAGCAAAGCAGAGTACTAAATATTAAGAGGAACAGAGTAACACCTTGTGTCCTTTTTTCATTTTTTTGTTTTTTTAGTAGATGAACATTGAACACAATATTTACATGTTATTGTAAGTAGAAATAAAACACAGAGAGAGAAAAACAAAAGGATGAAAGAAAATGAAAGATTTTTGTTTTGTTTGCTTGATGATTGAAGAAAGGGGTTTCCTTTTTAGATTTAGAGAAAAAGAAAGGTGGAACTTGAAAGGGTGTAATGGCAAAGCCTGCATTGTGTGTGTTCATGGAGAAAATAAAAAAAGAAAAATAACAAAAAAGGAAAATAAATAAATGAACTGTAATTATGTAAGAAAAAAAAATAATACTATAAAAAATCAATTAAGAAAAAATGAAGAGGAACGTGGAAGTGGCTTAGTGGTCTCAGCCTATTGGGTTTCGAGTGTGACGTGTTTTTAGAAGATGGGGCGAGTGGGCTTGGTTTGGGCCTTGGGTGGGACTTATTTGTACCTGAAACTAACGCTCTGTTTGGATTTAACAATTACTACGAGATTACGGAAAACGGAATTACAAGTTTCCCTTTCCCATGTTAGATTACAAGAATTACAAGGAAAAAGAAAGAATTACGGGAAAATAATTACCTCTCTTTCTTGTAACCAAGCACATGAAAAGACAAAGACCCCACAAACCGAGTAATTCTGTAATTGTCGTCATGGGATTCTTCGCCTTTTGAAAATAGAGTAATCAGTGACCCACTACTCTGTAAGTTTCTGCGAACTTGCATTTCCCTTTTGGACCATTCGTCATTGTTTTATCAATCCCCAATCCCACGATTCAGTTTTCCTTTTTCATCTCTTCATCAAATCGCAAATTTACAGTAAACCCATGGGAAATTTGTGTTCACTCTTAATCTCTACTGATGACGCAGTCTCACGTTGCTGGGATTGTATTGTCGGCCAAGCAAGTTTCACGTGCAAGCTTGAAGCGAATCTCAAAGCTCTGACCGCTGCCATGGAGGACTTGAAGGCCTTACGGGATGATGTGAACCCGAAGGTTGATTTGGCTGAACAACAACAGCTTATGAAGCGGCTCAGCCGGATTCAAGTTTGGCTTTCTCGATCTGAAGTTTTGATATCAGAGGCAGAGTTACTGGTAAGAGATGCCCCTCAGGAAGTTGAGAAATTATGTTTGGGAGGTTGTCTTTTTAAGAATTACAGGTCTAGGTACAGTTTTGGTCAAGAGGTGGCTGGAAAACTTGAAGAAATGGTTGCTATGAAGGGAAAAGGAGTTTTCGACAAGGTAGCTGAGAGAGAACCTGCAGCTGCGGTGGATGTCAGACCTCTTGAGCCTACTGTTGGTTTGGAACCGAACTTGGTTCAAGTTTGGAACTTACTCCAGCAACAAGAAGTGGGCATGATTGGATTGTATGGCATGGGAGGAGTGGTAAGAATACACTCTTGATTCAAATTAACAATAAGTTAAGCAAGAAGAATAAATGTCTAGATATCCACCATGTTTTGAGTAGAAAGAAGTTTGTTCTGTTTTTGGATGACATTTGGGAAAAGGTGGATTTGATCAAAGTAGCAGTACCTTTTCCAAGCCAAGAAAATGGTTCCAAAATAGTTTTCACTACTCGTTTGTTAGATGTACGTGGTGAAATGGAAGTAAGGTGTTTGGGAGAGGATGAAGCTTGGACATTGTTTCAATAGAAGGTTGGAGAAAATACACTCGATAGCCATTTGAGAGCTTGCCAAAAAGGTTGCTGCAGAGTGTCGTGGATTGCCTCTTGCACTAATTGTAATTGGTCGAGCCATGATTGGTAAGAAGTCGCCCAAATCATGGGAATTTGCTATTGAGGTTTCAAAGGATTCTGCACATAAATTTGCTTAAGCAACACAAGAGTTATATCCTATTTTAAAATTTAGTTATGATAACTTGCATTCCGACACAATGAGATCTTGCCTCTTGTATTGTTGTTTGTATCCTGGAGATTATAATATTGATAAGTCTACCTTAATCGACTATTGGTTTCGTGAGGGGTTGTTGGATGCGTTTGAGAGCATAAGCAAAGCTCATTTGCAAGCGCATGATATTATAGATTCCCTTATTAATGTCGGTTTGTTAGAACAAGTTGAGGAATATGAGGTGAAGATGCATGATGTGATTCGTGACATGGCATTGTGGATTTCATGCAAGTATGAAGCAACAGAAAAGAGATTCTGTGTACAAGCAGGGCTTCAATTAACTGAAGCACCAGAAGCAAGAAAACTGGGAGGTGCAAGAAGAGTATCATTGATGAAAAATCAACACCTAACATCAACACCTACATGTCCTAATCTTCAAACTTTGTTTCTCAATAATAATGTATTGTTGCGGAGGATCGAGGATGGCTTCTTCAAGTTTATGCCCAATCTGAAAGTTCTAAACTTGTCAGGTTGTCGTATTTTCCAGGAGGAATTTCAAATTTGGTTTCACTAGAATGTCTTGCTTTATCATGGACAGGCATTGAAGAGTTGCCAATTGAGATGAAGGGTTTAACCAGATTAAAATTCTTGAACTTAGAGAACATGGAGAATCTTGTAAGAGTCCCACGTCAGTTGATATCCAACTTCTTCAGGTTGCAAGTATTCAGAATAAGCAACATACTCAAACTTGGGCATGTAGACAAAGGGGATGAACAGAAAGTCTTGATTGGCGGTAAATGAAGGTTTAATAGAAGAATTGAGGAGCATGCAACATTTGGATGAGATTCGCATAGAAATGAAAGGTTCTGTTGCTCTTGAAAGATTTTTGAGCTTTGACAACCTACAAGGCTGCACAGAATATCTCAAAGGTATTTAATGTTTTATATTTAGCAAATATAAAGTCTCTAAAGAGTTTAAGGCTTCATCTTTGTGAAAGTGTAGAAGAGATGAGGATAGGAAGAGAAGCAGGAGAAGGAGAATGTCACAATCCTCGCTCCTCTTTCCAACCATTAATACTCTTTGCTTCCACTCTCTAGAAAGAGTATATTTATAAAATTATGGCAAATTGAGGGACATGACATGGCTGATTCTGGCTCCAAATCTACAGGGATTGTTTGTATGTGATTGTGCAAAAATGGAAGAGATTATAAGCAAAGGAAAACTAGGTGAAGTTGCTAATGTGTCCTGTCTAGTCCTATTAGAAAATTTTTTCTTTTCACAATTATCAATCATAATAAAGAAATTTGTATTCATCATAGAATTTACACTTTCAAAAATAGTGGATTCCTATGTAGTTCTTTATTGCGATTGAACAAATTACAAATGAAGTGAAGAGTGCTTACCCATCATTCTCTTGTCAATGTAGTACCATTAATCATTCTGCAATATCTTCAAAGCTTATGGTTTTCTGTACCTCTGGCATGAGTTGATGTCTCATTGCCTAAGGGATGAATTAGATTCTCTCTAGTTTATGATGTTATGCAAGTCATTGACAGGTTAGTCAATTCAATTTAAGCTGCATTGAAGCTATAAGAGAGGCTTTTATCATTTTCGGGACGTCTAACTGGGTAAAGACAGATCTCTTGTTAATTCAGAGTATCTTAATGTTAATTGGATTAAATCTTCACAAAAATTTCCTTGGAGACTTAGGAAATTCATCTTGCAATGGATGGGTTACTTGTGAGTTAGAAGATGAAACTCTCTTGGATTTTTGACAGAGATAAGAAAGAACTGTAGGAACTATGTTTGAATTTTGACAAATGCTCAACTGCATTTCATTGGCATTCTGATAAATGTACAAATATATGCCATTTCCCACTCCTTTAAGTGGCAAATACCAAGAACTGTTGAAACAAGCATCAGCAAATCTAAAACCTTAAGAACAAAATCAGAAAGGGGAAAAAATTACAAAAAAAGAAAAAAAGAGCTCTACAAACACCCTCAGAGCATTCGGGGTTAGGGTAAGGCTCAACACATCAAAATTACCCAAATGAAGAGGTGAATTTAATCTCTTCACTTTGGGGTAAATTGCTTGAAAAGAGAAAAAGGGGAGGAAGGAAGGAAAAAGAAAAAGATAGATTAAAAAAAAAACCCCTACAAGAGATAAGAACCCTAATTATGTAAGTTAAATAAATAAAGTTGTTGCTATTGCCTTTGTAATTCTGGTTTGAGTAGCAATCTGCTTATGAAAGGTGAAATAGCTGCAAGTAATGCCTTGGGGCATTCTTCGTGTGGAAGATGGCCACATCCAGATATCGCAACCAGTCTCTGCATGGCAACAAATGCAGCAATATAGGATCAATAAAGGTGTCCTAAATTCTCTTCCTAAAACAGGATTAGCGGTTGCTTTTAAACAAGAATTCAAAGTACTCAACAAGTTCAGTCTGAAATATTGCAACAAAACCGCATTGTTTCAAAACAATGTATAGTTAAGTCTTAGGTAGTAAGCAACTGGAAATTCTTAGTGCCAGATCCTTCAATTTCTTGAGGACTACCACTTATAAAGAGGGTTAAGCATCCCCAATAATTTAAACTGTGAGAGAAGAGGATAGGAACCAAAGCAGTTACTTACAGAATTTACAAGGTTTGAAGCCATGGTCTGGGAAGATTTAAGAGAAATAAGTGCGTCTTCAGCACCAGCAATGACCAATACTGGCATCTCTTCAACTGCTTTCAGCAGTGATGTTGCATTTTGCGGGGAAAGTATTGTTTCATGTGACAACCGACCTATCTCATGAAGTGCTTCATCCCAACCCTCTACACATAGTGGGGCCTGATCACAGCAAAACCAGCAAAACAATGGGTAAACAACGAAGATTCAAACTACAAGGGTTATTGCGCCAACTCAGAAATGAAGTAATGAAAGCTACAAAAAGAGAATGTTCTCCATCACTATGCTATTCAGATTAAATTTAATTCACAAGTTGCGTCTAAATCATCTAGTTGCAAGTTATCTCGTATGCTAAAGTAAAAATAGAGAACAGCAGTACAGATGAAAATTACTTCACTATGGAATTAATACAGATAAAAATTGCTTTCCTTCCCCTTCTTTCAAATTTAGGGCGTAATTTTGTCAGCCATCTTTGGATAATTTATTGCCACACAATTCTACTGAGTATAAGCAAAAGCTTTCAGGGAAATAAAAGGTCCTTAATGAAGCTATTCCTCTTTGATAGTTGGTCAACAAGGAACAATTCTTTGCAAAGCTATGCTGACTCGTGATATTGCTTAATTAGGATGAGTTGCACATCTGAACATTTGTAAGCAAGATAAGAGTACTACATTACTGTATGGCAGCAAATATACCTTATAGAGGCTCAAAACTTCTGTTGTTAACTTTGTTGCATCATACCATGCACGCCGATTCACCACTTGAGTAATTTCTGTTCGCAGAAGCGGACGGACCAAGTGTTTCTTCCCAAGTGATGTGCGCAAGAGTATCCTTGCAAAAGCAGGAACAACTTCTCTTGACAAGCTAACACTTAGCAATACCACTGCTTTAATTGTAATCTGAGTGAAAGGATAGACGGTAAGAATCACGCTTAAAGATTTTAACCAAATTCTTAAGTGAATAATCAAACTATGTATGCAATCAAAGAAAGATTTTACAATAGATCAAGTCTAGAGCTTGGAGTTTCAGTGAGCTCTGAACTCCGATATACAACTACTAAATAGCTAATAGCTAACTCAATTCTGGTAAGCAATATTCTAATTAGTTAGCTCTACAGCCATCAGGAATTAGTCAACTAAATAGTAACTAACATACATAAATAACTAAGAACGTATTCTTCACCACTTGAAGTAGCACCACAGAAGCAAAAGTGCCAATAAATTGAACATGTTAGTATAACACTAAACCAGAATATTGGACATAACTACAGAACAATTTTGGTGTCTAAACATACAAATTGGTAAAGAAAGATCATGAGAAGTTGCTCACATTAAAAGAACTCATTGAGGATTGGATTTTCTGCGCAGCCTTCAAAGCAAGCAGACCTCCATCATCATGGCCCACAAGTACCACTGAAGAAAATCCCATCTCAGAGCAAAAGGAAAGAAGCAAGTCAACCTGAAAACATTGTAATAAAGCATATGAACTTCATACAACAGATTGAGTCAAAAGGCTCCAAAAGGAACAATACACACCACTTCTAGACAACCAAAAAACATTCAAAAGAGTGCCAAAACCAACCTGAGTTTCAAGCTTGTAAGGATTGGGCATATCTTTTCCCTCCCAGTCCTTCCGGCTCGGCCTAGAAGTCAATCCCCAACCAGGGCGATCAAAAGCAGCAACAGTACAGCCCACCTGACGAGCAAGCACTCCCATGACATGCCTCCAAGAAAAGACTCCCCCTCCAAACCCGTGCACTAAAACAATGCCAAACTGGCCATTTGCCTCTATATCTTGCTCTAGAGCTCCAGAGCTCAAATGACTCGTCTCAACTTCTACAACTGTGTCATCAAGGCTCAAAACAGGGATATCTTCAGAAAGAACCGGAGATGTTGGTGAACCATCCAACAATGGAGCATAAAGAGAAGAGCTGTGAAATTGATTGCTATAACTCCTGTGAAGATGGTTATATTGTGTTTTCGACAACACACTTAGTGCTTGCCTCTCAAGCTTTAGCTTTCCCGGAGCCACTTGTGGTGTGCAATTAAGTTTAGGTTCTAGAAAGGTGGTAGATGACAAAGACCTAGGAGGTGAACCAGGAAAGCATAGCTTGTAATGAACGGTAAGCCCTTGCAATGTAACGAATAAGCTATCAACATCTGCAAGTAATCTAACAGGGAGCTCCCCTTCATCACGAGATTGCCCAAAAGGCTTTCGCCTTGTTTCACCGTCACTTTTTGGAGTTTTTCCTGCAGAGGGAGTGGGAGATCGTGGAACCTTCTGGAAGCTAGAGAAAACATTTTTGCATGAAAGAACCTGCAATAACCTATATATGTCACAACCAAAAAAAAAACCCTCGTATAAAACAAGATGAGTTCACTTTTTAGTTTGTTTTTCCTTAATTTTTTCTCTAGAATTGGTAAAACAAACTGAAACAAACTGATAGAAAGCAAAATCATCAATGCTAACATTATCATTATTTTTATTACTTGGAAAAAAAAAAAGAGCAAACAACTAAAATTTCACATTCATTTTATTTTTCAGAAGCTTATAACTTCAATTTACATTTTCCAAAAACAAATTACTTGCATTTTTTTTCTTGATTCAGAAAGGAACATGGTACTTTATTTAAAAAATAATAAAAAAGAAAACTAATTCTATAAAATAATGCTAATACTAAGTTCATATTACAATGCGATTTGTTCTCTTAAAGTTACAGTTTTAACTAATTATTTGCTTAGTAGCTGGTATTGGCTCAGTGAAAAAACATCAAAAACCAAGTAGCAAAGAGCAATAACCAGAATGAAAATGACCCAGCAAAGGAAGGGTAGAAAACTTACTGCTTCAGGGTCAACTCGATGAAACAAAAGCTTTCTTCTTGCTCTACAACTTGTTCTATAAGCAACTACAGTATGGCCAAGTGCGAAAACTACTGAAGAAAGGAACAAAACAGGCATTCCCCATGATTTCTTCAAATGAAGCCTTTGCCTCGCCAACGGAGAATAACCCGACGACGCCTCTGCTGCCTCTATTTGCGAATTTACCGTAAAGACACAAGCTTTAACCGAAAGAAGAAGAATCGAAGAGAATGAACATATAGTAACCGTTCCTAAGTAAGGTCCATGGGATAATGCTGGACCATCACACATGGAATATACACCTGCGAGAATTTTACAACCCAAAAACTAAAATTAAATGAATAAACAAAAAAAAACAAATCTTCTTTTTTTTTCCAGAAAATTCAAGAAGAAAAAATCATACAAGTGATTATGATAGATCTGAGGATGGAGACGAGAGGGATATCAGTTAAGGAGCTTTTGAAAGCGTAACGACGAAAGTGTTCGTTGAAACCATAGCACGTTACGCACGTGAAGCTGGAGAGTAAAAGGAAAGGGACCATGATGTCGCCTATCGCCACCAGCAACGGCAGAGACGATCCTAGTAGCGACGCCAACATCGCCACCATGAAAAACACCGTCCGTATGATCCTTCTCGCTTTCTCCACCACCATCCATGCTTTCATCACCATGATGGAAACCAAAATCGAATCGGACGGCCACTATATGTTCTTCCAGATTTAAATGCAACAAAACCAAAAATATATAAACAAATCACCAAAAATAGATGGTTTGTTTCTCCTTCTCCTTTCCTTAAAATGCAAAAATCAAGTCGGAGTTGAAACCCTAGAGAAAACCGATTGAAATGCCGGATGCGGTGGCCTCTCCGCCATCTTCCGACTAACGAAAACCGGTGAACGGTAAATTCACCGATGCCGGAAACCAAACTGGCGCGTCGTCGATCGAATTCGAAACTCCATTCCTTCGCTAGGCTTGAAAAAGGATAGATAAAACTAAAATAAGCAAACAAATTTTTTTTTATTCTCTCCGATGTGTTCGAAAGTATATTGAGTTGTCTCTATTTTTTCTGAATCCTCTCTCTTTCTTCTCCCTCTGTTTCTCGTTCTTCTTTGATTTTCTCTCTCTTTCTCTTTTCGTTTTATATAGTATTTTTTTTTAATTTAAATATGTTTTGTATAGAATTTTGAAATTTTTTGCTTTCTTTGTTTTTGTCGTTTTTAATAATTTTTAATTAGTTAGTTTAATAATAATAATAATCTTAATTAAACTGTAGTGGCAGAGAGAGAGGGAGAGAAAATCATGATTAATTAAGAATAACTTTTTTTTTAATCTTACACCACTTGATTCCGGCCTGGAACATATCTGGCAGCTTTTTTGGCTATTTTAATTTTCTTTTTACAATTTTTTGTTTTTCTTTTAATATTTCAGTTGGACAAATCTGCCCTTTCTAGACATCCTTTCGTTTTCACTCTGAAATTTCATTTAAATTGATTAATCACAATTTTTCTTGATTTAAGAAACAAGTATGATTAATATATGGCAAATTATATAATACACCGGCGGTGGAGTTTAGGAGACTACACAAGGAGGTCCTGAAGGGTGACACGTGTCCTTTAGGGACTAGATTGAAATATTTAAAACTTAATTAATTAAAAAATTGAACATGTGTCAACTCCA
Source organism: Corchorus olitorius (assembly GCA_001974825.2). Lineage (NCBI taxonomy): Eukaryota > Viridiplantae > Streptophyta > Magnoliopsida > Malvales > Malvaceae > Corchorus > Corchorus olitorius. The sequence continues at coordinate 231,279 of AWUE01014974.1, read as the reverse complement.
TAACCCGAGTCCAAAATTTACACCGTCGATGTATCAAATAATTACCCTTAATATATTCCGTTCTATCATTTACTAGTAAATGTTATTACTACTATAATGATAAAGAAATTATTGCTATTTAAGTAAAAAGAAATTTTTTAAGTTTAATCACGAGATTGTCAGGATCTTTATTAACTTAAGTGGTTATAACTATACTATGATGATCATATAAGGAAAATTTGTTGATTCCATTTTTTTTTGATGAATCACAATAATGTTATAGAGTTACCTAGTTGAGGCTTGGTTCATCAACGTGTGGGACTCTTTTATTTATAGGTTAATATTACAAATTAGAGTTTTTGCTACTACAAATTACCACAAATTAGAGTTAGAATTGTAGATTGACACACTCTAATATTTTCGGCTTACAATTAATGGAGTGGTAATCTCAAAGATAAAACAAAATTCATTATCATCATTATTAACCAATATATACTTATCAACCTTTTTGGCGCAAAAAAAAATATATCAACCTTTTATAAATCACTAAAAAAGAATTACTTTAAGCTTTATCAAATAAATATAAGGCATGATACATTTACACTAATTTCTAATTGTTGCATGTTAATTTTATGTATAAGAATATACATGCGCATGCGCATTAAAATATATTAAACAAATATTAATTATATATAATATAAGAAGACACAAATTTAGGAACTTAATATCTCAGTGTAGTATTTACTCAAAAAAAAATATCTCAGTGTAGTATACACAAACCATTGAGCTAAATGCTGATTGTTTAAATAAAGTATTGTCAATTATGTAATCTATTTTCATACTTTTTTTCCTTCAAAAAAACTAAAAAAGCATCTCAATAATGTTGAGGGGAAATGATCTCATCTCATAGACTCATACCATTAATAATCCAAATATATATTGCCTTGAGCTTTGCTTACAAGTAAGGGTCTGTCCTTCTTGCATAGAGTAACTAAGAACATATATACTTAAAAGTAAACTATATCTTTTTTTTTTGGTGCGAAGGAGAAAGAAACTAAACTATATCTTTTGTATAGAGGTTTTGTTAGTTGATGTATGTAGAGCACTCTTTAAAAATGATTAAAACTTACTAGTTGAATCACACAATACTATTTTTTGATGAGAAAGGTGCAATATATAAATTAAGTAATCACACAATACTATGGATATTGATTAAATTTAAGTTTTGTAATTAAGAAAATTTTTGTTTCGAAAATTTTACGTACCTCATAAATCATAATAAGTTGACTCGTTTCAAACAAGTGTAATCATAAACTGTTAAAAGGATTATGAACTTATGTTTATACCAAAAATTACATTTATTCTTTATTCCCTTCTTTAATTCAAAAGAGATGAAAAATGTAAATTTGAATAAATATATGAAAAAAAATGGAGGGTGATAAGGAAGCAATGTTGGCCTATGTTAATGATTTGCATTTGATTATGTGTTTTTCATTTTTCATAAATTTATAGTGAAAAGAAACTTAAGAATTAAAAAAGGAAAATTATTCAATTTACTGTTAATGGAGTTTAGTAGCCTGCACAAATGGATTTTAAAAGGTGACATGTGTTTCCTATACTATAATGAAATATTTAAAATTTAATTAATTCAAAAAATAAACATATATCAACTCCACAACCGAGAGCCCAAAATTTACACCGATATATCAACTAATTACCCATTAAAATCTATACTTAATTGGACAAAACAACATTTTTATAGTACATCACAGCAAGGAGCGAGAGTCCCAAGAACCGAACCGTTAAGGAGATGGGGAGGGTTAAGGAACCGGTGGGGGGATGATGGTCGGGACCAGAAATCTAAAAATGCACCCCTCAGCCCCCACTCCTCACCACGAGTCACGTCACACTCACTTGTTTGGGTCCCACTTTCCCTCCAGCCTGTCCCTTCTAATGCTTGACACGTGTATTTTCAATGTACAGCCTGGTTCTCGTTGTTTCAAGGTTATGCTCTTGTATTGGGCTACTTGGCGGGGCCCCTTGTGGAGTGCTACCAGTAACGGTCGGATTTTTCAAATTTCTTAAATCCAAATGTACACAACTTTTCTCTTTTTTCTTTCCTGAAAATTACAAAATACAATTTTTTATACAAATTTGTTACTAATTGTACTTTTTTATTGAAATTTTAGAGCATCAAACATAAAACGAATTGACAGATGTGGATTACGTAACACTCTCTAATACTATGTAATTCGAGACTAGAGCTGTTCAAGGGCCGGGTTACCCGCCCAAGCTCGTAAACCCGTCCGGTATTTTAAAGGGTTTGGACAAGAATTTTAAGTCCATTGAATGGGCTTGGACAAAAATATCAAGCCCGCTTATTAAATGGATCGGGCTTGGGTATAAGAGCAAAAGCCCAAGCCCGGCCCGAGCCCGATCCGATTAAGGATTATGCTTGTTTTTTATTTTGTATTTGTTAATATATAATATTTATTAAATATAATTTATACGTACAACATATTTTAAATAAGAAAAAGATGAATTATATATGTAGAGAATCTTATTATCAATAATAATAGTATATTATAGGTAGTACATATCATATTTTATATTTACAATTATATTTATATAATTAATTGATATAATTTAATTCTTAAAATAATTATTAAAAAAATATTATACGGGCTTTTGTACGGGCCTTGGTCTAAATATTTGATAAATGGGTCGGGTTTGAACAAAAGTTTGAGGCTCGTTTTATAAATGGGCCGGGCTTGGGAAACACTAATGGCCGTAATCTTAAGGCTAGGCCGGGCCCGAACCCGGCCCGGCCCATGAACAGGTCTATTCGAGACTAACAATTAAAATAGGACAAGTTTACAGGTGATCACAAGCTAGTTTGAGATTACCAAAATCGAAATTACTTATCATTTTGATCAATTATTTATTGATTAATAGATGACCAACATACTACTTAACGTAACATTCTATGATTGTTTGAAGATTTTGGTTATTTACAAATTATAATAAAGAACGAGATAATAGATATCTATATCCGCTTTAAAAATTTACAGTTAATCTTATTGAGTCGAGTCAATCGTTATGAAAGTAAGATATTTTTTTTCACTTATAAAAAAAATTGGACTCGAGACTAATATAATAGTAGTTATACTTGAACTCATTGCTCGTTCATGGAAATGTATTATCAAGCATGTCTACTGTGAGGCCAACAAATGTGCTGATTGGTTGGCCATTCATTTTGATCATCTTACATTAGATCTACATATCATTACCACTCCGCCTCCGGAATTCAGATCACTACTTGCAGCCGATACCTTAGAAGTAGTCTGACAAGGGCCATATGATTTTATTTATGTAGTTTTATTTCTTTCCCCTCATATATTAAAAAAATGACATGGTGTTTTATAATGCTTAACACTTAACACTAATATTTATAAGCAAAAAATTGCATTCTTAATTTCATTATCTAAAATTCAATATTAAAAGGTTTCAGAGATTTTAGATAAACTCAACAAAATTTAATTTTACTATATAGTTTTTTACTATAGTATAAAAAACTGTTCTTAAAAAAAAAGAAAAAAAAAAGAGAGTAACGGAATGGGCCATGTGACCCATGCCCATGCCCCCGTTTTATTAACTCCAACCGAGTTGGGGGTTGGTCGCATGCGCCGTTTTGTAACTTTTCACGTCTTTTTGTGTTATCTAATTTGAAGCCTGCGGGAGTGCCGGATTTAATTCGGTCTAATTGCCTACGTGTTCCTTGCACCTTGTTCTAGACTTCTATTTGCCTATCCTACACAAACTTATTCAATTCAATCCGGCCATGTGCACTTCAATGTTCCATTTTTCTCATCAAAAGAACGTTGTCTTATTAAGGTTTCGTTCAGTAGAGTGGTGTGATTGACACTGTTTTGCAATTGTATAGATGAAATTACACAGTACAGATTAGATTATGTACTGTACATATGAGATTATTAGAGCAGCGATTGAAACGGAATTTACACTTAAACTCCGTTTGGTTCTAAAACAATGATGAAACGATCAAACGGTAGTAAAACGGTTACAGATAAAAAACTTAAGTAACCAAAAAAGAATATTGTCTTATTAAGATTTTTTTAAATTGTCTTATTAAGATTAACTTATAGTACTCCATGAACAAATTTTTTTTATATAATAATAATTGAATTTGTTATAATTTGAGTTAGGACTATTTAAAATTAAGAGTCCAACACTTGTACTCGATTAATATATGTTATAAGGAAATTAAGTTAGTGCATTAAGAGTTCGATGTTCTGATAATATGTCACAACGGGTCTCATCTTTTATCTTTTAATGATAATTTTTTATTAAATTGGATAGATTTACTAATTGTTTGGAGAAAAATCAAAGTTTGATTTTCCATTGCAAGGTTAGGTGAATGATTTTGAAATTCCAAGACATGATAACATGCAGGAGGAAAATTTTTCATAGGAGAATTAAATGGAAGAATCTTATTTTAAAAATGGATAGAACCAATTGACTACAATGAATTCATCTAAATTATTACTATGAATTACTATTAAGTACTCTTTGACTTTTAAAGATCTCATTATAGCAGGTGCTGTCGGTCAAGGCTCGACTATTTAAGCTGCATATGCACTAGTATAAGATTAATTAATTAACACTACTACTAGTAATTTAATTAGTAATAATAGACTAATAGTACTAGTAATATTATATATGATTATTTTTTTTATCAGAAAAAGTTTAGGAGTAAAGGGGTGTTTATCCCATCTCTAAGGCCAGGATAAGTTGTCGATCAAATTTTGGATTTACGGATCCATTAAATTTTCACCTGTAGGCTTTTCGGAATTTACAGATGGTGACTTTTGACTGTTTTTAATAGTTTTAGAATTCATTAATTTATTTAACATAGCTTATTATTTTTTATTTCAATATATTGGAGAGTTGTACTTTTTGAGAAAGAGAAATGTACCCTCGTTCTTTTTAGGTTCAATCCTATCGTTAATCGTTTTGTTAATTTGGAAACACCCCAAGCAATTAAGAATTTTAGTTAAATTCAAAAAAATTGTAACATTATTTTTTATTTAAAAAAAAAGAAAGAAAAGTAAACCCATTTTTTATTTCCAAGTTTTGCTATTTGCACCAAATTTAATCTGTTTGGTGAAATTATAATCAACCTTGTTTAGTGTTCAACCTTATATTTAGTAGCCATATATAGGTCTTCAAATTTTGGTGTCCGTAGCTATTTAGATTCCTTTCTTTTCCAGTCTCCACTTAAAACAAAGTTGAAACTCATCTTTCAAGGTTAGCTTGGAATGTTCACGGGCTGGTAAAGAAAAGGAAAGGGTACGAATCAATGTGGATTTATTTTATGAATTTAGAGAAATTTTACTCAATAATAATTCTGGATTGTTAAACACCGCCCCCTTTTTACTTATCACCGCCCCCCTTTTTACACTTTTGCCATTTCTTCATATTTTCTTCAAACTTTCTAATTTCAAGAACGCTTAAGAACATTTCTAATCTTCAAGAACGCTAAAAAACGTGGAATAACTAAGAACTCCGGAAATGGATTCAAACGAAAAATTTATAATTAATAATTAAAAAAATAAAAAAAAATCACCGGTGCCTGATGATCGGTGGCAAAGGTTTCCTCAGTTAGGAATGCATAACTATAATTATTACTATCACTACCAAAATTTTCCAATTCAACCTGCAAAATTTAATTACCAATTTTAAGGGAAAAAAAACCCTACCCTATGCTAAAAATATTATATAAATAAATTAAAAAAAAAAATTTTGGTCGGCGCCGCCCTTTCATATAATTTTATGATTTTCCTTATCTCGTTCGATGGCGAATCCATTTCCGGAGTTGTTGCTTATTCCACGTTCTTGAAAATTTTTCAATGTTCTTGAGCGTTCTTGAAAAGTTCTTGAAAATCGCAGAGGATTTCAAATTTTGAAAATAGAACAAAGGGCAAAACTGTCAAAAGGGAGTGGTGATAAGTAATAATGGGGCGGTATTTAGCAAAACCCATAATAATTTATACCATCTGATAAATTTGAAGAATTAAAGTCAAAAGAAATGAGACTTTTTCCCAGCAAAGGGGGGGTTGAGACAAAAGGAAGACTGAAAACATGAAATTGGGACGTAAAGCCAACTGCAAAAGCATGACAAATTAGGTCACCCCCATGTCTGTGTCTTCAGCCCCTCAGCTGCTGATGTCGAAATGGGCCCTTTATGCTCCTATACCAATCAGATAAAGCTTTCTTATTACAATCAGATTCCCCTATAGGCTTTAGCTCACAAAATATGGAACAATCCCCTTGTCATTCTTTTATATTCCATCACCCTTCTGCCAAGCTTTTGCTGAAAATTAGACGGAAATTTGCCTTTGCCCCTTTTGCTTCAATTTCCGGTTTCTACCATCTTTATGTATTAATAATTAATTTATAGAAAATTATTTGATATATCGATGGTGTAAATTTTGGACTTTACAAACGGGTTGAGTTAATACATGTCTATTTTTTTGATTAATTAAGTTTTAAGTATTTCAATTTAGTCCATAGAGGACACATGTCACCCTTCAGGACCCGCTTGTGTAGTCTGCTAAACTCCACCCACGGTGTATTGTATAATTTGCCTTAAATAGAAGACTATAGACTATAGTACTCCCTTTGTCTCTAATTATAAGTCTCCTTCTAGAAGGTTTTTTTATCCCAATTTATAAGTCCCTTTAGCAAAACCAATGCATATTTATTAGTTATTTCCAAAACTAATCTTGCAAGTGATAGTATTAGTTAAAAGCAGGGTTTTTGAAACCAGACCATCAATGGAACCGGTGATGGTTCCGATTGACGGTTTGATCGGTCCGACCGGTTCAACCACCGATCCGGTCTGATAAGGCCATTTTATGCAAATTGTTTATATTTTACCTTTAAAATATTATATAAGGTTATCTCAAAAATATTATATAAGGTATATACATGTCACATAAAAGCATTTGGTGCAGTGGCTTTAGCGTGTTTTTTGTTACCCACAAGGTTATGGGTTCAAAAGTCACCATCTTTTCCAAATTTTTTCAATTATCAAATCGGTTCTATCTGGCCAGAACCCGACCCAACCGCCGTTCAAACCGGTTTTTACCCGATTGTTGACCATGTTGACTAACCGCGGTTCCCACACCTTTAAGGACCGGAATGCCATCGGTTCCTGGTTGTCCGACCGGCCGGTCCGGTTTTGAAAACAATGGTTAAAAGATGAATAAGAGGAGAGAGAATAAGTGGGGGAAAGATAATAAGGGCAAAAATAGAATAAGAATGTAATGTTACATAAAATTTTTGAAACCTAACTAATTTTCTTAAACTTGATGATATAGTTAAAAGAGACTTATATTTAGGGATATAGAAAATAAAGAGATAAATTATTCAAGATTGTAGACTTGTAATGGAATATGTGGTGTCACAGTGGCTTTTTGATTATTTGATCATTGAAAATTTTTTTGCCACGTCATTATTTACCATCGACCCCATTTCTAGGCAAAGTTGTGGAGACATTCAATGATATTCTAAAATAGTTTTATTTTTTTACATGTTTGATATGAAATAATCCACCTTTTCTTTTTTAATTGTTGGATTATGTTGACAGCTAAATCATGGATTATTGGATTCTTTGCATGATTCAATTATCAATTTGACTATTAGGGTCACTTCATTATCAAAATACATGTATTATTATTTGTGAATTATGTGATAAATTTTGGCTTACATGAAAGTCTTGTCAACATTATCTCCAAATTTTCATTTTTCTAATTTCCCCCTTTTAGAAATTAAACAACTCTAGTGCTTTTCTACTTTTTTGCACCAAAGGTTGATTCATTATACACAAATTTTCTCATACTAAATCAAGCTATACATTCACACACATATAGTCAAGAAGGAATGTGGCTATGACAAAAGCATAAGTATATTATGCAAGCTGCTTCAAAGCATAAATGATGATATTCACAATTATTCAAATTCAAGATTTTTTTTTTTATTGTTCGAGCCGGGTTTGTCCACTATAAGGGTAAATCTCTCATAATAATGGTTTTCTCCATTCATAAAACTCGAACCCGAGACCTTGCTTAAGGGGAACAAGTGCCAAACCACTTGAACCGACGTATTCAAATTCAAGATTTGGTGATATATTTATCATAATTACGTGTCTAATAGGGATTTTTTTTTTTGCATATTTGGAAGATTTTTTTTTCGTTCAAACATATTTGGAAGATTAGGTTTAACATATTATACACATAATAACAATCTGTGTCGGATGGAGCTACTTGCCTACTTCATGAAATATAAGAGTTGGTATCACCAAAAAAAAAGAAATATAAGAGTTGGAAAAACATGATATATGTTTTTTTTTTCTTTTAAAGTTCCATTTTAAAAAGAAAAGAAAAAAAAGATACCCTAATCCAAACCTAACTTTTCTTGTTATTTTTTGTCCATGGAACTTGGTACAGCTAGAAGACCTACAAGAATGAGTTGTATGGTATTAATAAAAGGAATGTCTCTTAATTTGCTTTTTAATCATCATTTTGCTTCTTAATCTAAAACTATATATAGTGTTACAACTTCCAACTAAAACTTTGTAGTAGATAGACCAGAAAGAGTAAGACCCACTTTAAGCATGTGGAAACACTTAAGAAACATTATCCTCTCTAATCATAAGGACCCAGCAAATTTTGAAAACTCTTCATTTTAATTTCCCCCCTTGATTTTATTATGTTTTTAATCATGGACAAAGAATAATAACTATATAAATTATTTTGTTAGAGATATTTTTAATTGTGTGTGTTCATTTCTTTTGGGGTTTTCTTTGTCTTCTTTTCCCCTTTTAATAATCCAAAGTTTTTATTTGATAAGCAAAGGATCAAAATGCTGGCAACTTGCCTCCAGTAGAATTTAAAATAAATAAATGGTCCCCTTTGTGGACTGTCCTCTTCACCAACCATGATAACATTGACAAGTTCCCCACAAAGAACATATCTACTCACTCTTTGGAGTCTTTTTGTATATTAAAATTACCAAAACAAAGTCTAACTTTGTACACCATGGGGGCATTTAATACTAAAAAAATCACATTATTATATAGTAATAATTTATTATTAATTTTGCATACTAATAATAAATTAATAGTAATTTATATCTTTTTTTTTTAAGGATAGTGATCTTATTACGAAGATATTATTTATATTAAATATTTAATGAGAAATCAATAATCAAATTAACACATTAGCATGATAACAAAGAAATAGACAAACGAATGCCAAATACCAGACAAAATGTTGAACCAAAACTCACATACCATAGAACTAACGTGATATCATGCATGTTTTTCGCGAAGGGAACTGTTGTGCTGACTTTCTGGCCAATTTAGATCAGGATCTTGCTCATGGTTGTCAGATGCTGCTAGAGCACCCGGTTGGTTTACTTCCTCTTCTGGAGCATGATGCTAATGGCATTGTCATTCGTAAACCTTAGCTGACTTTGTCGGTATCTTATGTACAAAAAAAAAGTGTACTCAAATACTAGGGTGTATTAATATTCTTAATTGCTATAGGGTCCAAGTTAGATATGACCAAAACATATACATGCTTATATCGTTAATCCTACTTTTAATTATTCTTAGCCTAAATTAACATGAGAATCAATTCGTGTTTCTCAATGCTTTAATGGCACCTAACTCCAATGATAACGTCTATAGATTATATATTATGGGTATTTTTAACCTCGTGCTTAACTCAACATCACAACGAGGTTGTTGATGACGAAATTTTGTCAAGTATGTCTTTAAATTCTAATAAAATGCTTACAAAAGATAGCCGTTGTATTTGAAATTTGAATTATGAAAACCTCAAAAAGCATCATATATATTGACGGCCTAGAATCATACATAATTAAGAAAAAAAAACCCCCTAGGAAAATCATTAGTTATCATCATTCATTATTAAAAAAAAATTTATAGCTGTCTCTAAAGGTATGTCTTAGAAATTAAGTATTGGAAGCTATATAAGGGGATTAAAATATCATGGCCTCTGTAAAAATTTTAATATTCATAATAATACAGATTCAAAGTTTCCATCACCTCATAATGGAAAACAACATTTTTGAAAGGGTAAATTGTGGAAAAAGAAATTACCCGATATTATTATAGCTATGCCTATATTATATATACAATCTTGAAAACTATTTCCCAATTTTCAATTAATGGGCCATGAGCCACAACTTTCAGTCTAGTCATGGTCATTATATAGGCAAATCTTTATTGATGATAACAGTTTTAACAATTAAAAAGAAGTTCCATTATGAGTGGTTTGAATCAAGTAATTAAGGGTTCATGGTATCACCATCAAACAATATCAAATCATGTAAAAGATTTGAATATGATCTTAATTATGAACACTTAATTGGATTTATTCTCCTCTACAAAAATCTTCTTTTGTCACTTTCAGTCATTGTCATCTATATTTCCATGAATTAATTAGTTCCCATTTGAAACAAAATGAAGAAGAATTCCCAATTGGAATTAATTGTTGAATCATATTCAAAGCTAGCAAAATCCTATGTATTACAATGCACCTTAGGAATTTTCCTCTTCTTTTTCATCTCCTAATGGAGTTGGTTTGAAGTGATGCAAAGTTTTGAGCAAAAATAAAGGTGATGGGAAGTTTTTTTGTCCCTTGGATTGAGGTTGTTGAGGGGTATGTGTTGCTTACTTGGATGGATTTGGAATAAAAAGGGTAAGGTCAGTATAACTCAATGGAGTTTAACTTCAAAAAATTGAGAAGGAATGTTAGAAAAGGAATGGGTCATCTTTATGTAAGGTAGGTGTGCAATTTAAAGAAATTATTTCTTATAGATGTACTTCCCATCAACTCTATTTACTTCCTCACCTTTCACCCCAAGGAACTATATATATGGGTCTAGGCAATTTGGTAGCAACAACAGTGGCAATAAATTAAAAAGGTGTAAACATAGGCATATGAAGGAAATTTGAGATAAAGTGTTAGAAAATTCTACATAGATTAATACAAGAATATATTTGATTAATTGGAAAACTATAGGTAGGGATTCTATATATTCAAGTAATTAGGCTTCACATTGTTAAAAAAAATATAATAGTAGTAACAAAAATAAGAATGTACGTATCATCCTTGCGCAGGGGCCATGATAATCTTCTTTGTATCGTTCTAATTTTATCGGAACTACAATGTCATTATTATTCTATATTAAAAACTCAAAGAATGTAATATTCACATCTCTAAATTTATTAGGTGGAGAACTACAATGTCATTATTATTCTATGTTAAAAAATCAAAGAATAATATTCACATGAAGACTTTGTTTTTAAATGACATTGTTGGAATTGTTTGTCGTATTGTCCTTCAAAATATTAATCAGTTGTACATATTGAAGTTCGGCACATTCAATATGAAGTCAAAATGTTAGTTGAACTCTTTAGATAACTTTATTGAGTGGAAATTTACAGGCATATTCATATTTTGTTCGATGAATGGAATATTTAGCCTAAATTGCATCAATATATTTGATTTGGTCATGGTTTGGATCATGTATAAGGAAAAATCCGCCAAATATTTAATCACATTATATAGTTCAGAACAAGTCGCTTTGTTTGAATTATGATGCAAAAACAATGTATAAATACAAGAATTTATTGTCTAGCCGTCTAATTTGCTGAAGTGAGCTTTGCCGGTTGTTGTTGGATCCTTGGGGTTAGTCCAATCTCCAACGGTGAGTTTGGCACAAAAAGCAGCCGAATGGAGCAATTTTATGTTTCTTTTGGCATATTTCCATCCTCCCGAAGATGCCAATTGGTATCCCAATTTTACATCAAGAGCCTGCATATAATATTGAACTAATTTTAAAGATTTATGTTGTCAATAAAAATTTAGATAGAATCATATATGGTGAGTTATATTCAAGTCAGGACAAACCGTCAATCCCTATAGAGATTTAAGAATTAATTGAACTTTCATTTGCAAAACTATTACAATCGCCTATTAATCGGAGACTATGAAAAAGAAGCGAGGCACAAGAAGTACTCAAGCTTTTGAATATATATACTTTGACATGGATGAATAAAGAAAAGAGAAACTCAAGTTATTTAAGTATGTAAAATCCCAACAATTGGTGTGATATGAAAAAATCATCAATACTTGGTGTAGTATTCATCCTCTTTTTTTTCTTTTTTTTTTTTGTGTAATGTTCATCCTTTTTCTTTAACCATTACATCAAATATGGATGATTTTCTCATACTAAACCAATTGTTAATACACATTACAGACATAAGTAGAATTTGCCCTAAAATAATTGTTTTAGCCAAAGAAGATTGCTGATTAAATATACTTTTAGACTCATGATCTTGCTTTACTCTATTCATGATTTGACCTGGTTATTATGAATGTTCCTCTAAAGGCCAAACTGGGTCTTATAGTACAGTCCTGGGCTGCAGGAACTACAACCTAGGCCCATCAAATATGCCCAAACAACTATTGGGCTAACTTGTTTTTGTCTCGATATATTAGACAATTGAATAGACTCTCTTTGACAATTGGACACACAAAAGTTAACAGGCTCAAATTTCAAACGAAAAATCGGCTTATTGCTCAAAAAAGCCTCTGAACTTACACAAAATGATCGAATAAGCCCTTAAACTCTAATTGCAGTCAAATAAGCCCCTAAACTTTTTAAAAAGACCAAATAAGCCATTTTCAGATGGCTAAATGCTGAAATAAGGACTAAATGTTTCAAGATTTTCTCAAATAAGGATCACAATACACAATTCCAACAAATTAAAACACATGCTTAGCAAATTTTTACAAATTAGGGAATTTTTAAATGAAAACAAATGTTTTTCATGCGTACACGTTAAATTTGATAGGAAAATGATATTATCATGTTGATTAAAAATCAAACCCTATTAATCAAAATAAATTCATTAAATGTAATATGATCATATAAATATATCGTGTGCCTTTTAGTTTATATATATCTCACAGACTAGTATTAACTTATATTGTATCCAATTTGTAAAAAAATATCAAGTATTTATTCGAATTTGTTGAAAATGTGTATTTTGATCCTTATTTGAGAAAATCTTGAAATGTTTAATCCTTATTTCAGCATTTAACCGTCAGAAAGGGGCTTATTTAGCCTTTTTAAAGAGTTCAGAGGCTTATTTGACTGCAATTAGAGTTCAGGGACTTATTTGACCGTTTTGTGTAAGTTCAGGGCCTTTTTAAGCAATAAACCACGAAAAATCATTGCAATAACTGCACCGTTAAAACCATCTCTGTCAAGTCTCAATTGCAGGGTTCTTCTCCAAAAGTAGTAAGAAATCAAAAACCCATTTGCCCTTACCCTGTTGGGCAATTGCTTATTTATTAAGGTCGTATATCCTATCCAACAATGGCGAAGGACGAGGGTTGGTGAGAGTGGGGTGCCCTTACCTACCAAGGGCATTCTCGTCAATATGCAATTTAATTCTCACCCTATAACATTAATATATTGCTTTTTTTCTCATTTGATCAAAGTCAAAAGTCTCTTATTCAACTTTTTTACCTGGATTCAACTTTTTTATAATCAAAACAAAAGCATCACCAAAATAAATAAATAAATAAAACTTAAGATCCAAAAAGAACAACATACGCCATCCGTTTCATTTCTCCGCACGTAAATTACCAATGTAATTCCTTTACTCAGAAGACTCAACTTTGAAAATAGAGGTTAGGATTCTTAATTTTATTGATTCATGTTCAATTTCTAACATAAAACAATAAGTCAAAATGCGTAATCTTTTAGTAATATGAGTGATTTATAAATTCCCAAAATTTAATATCCCTTAAACAAGATAAACAAGATTTTGAGTTCGAATGTTATATCTTATAAATAAAGAAAATATATACTACATACATAGTATTTGAAATACCCAGAAAATTTACCAAAAACCCCTTTTGAATATCGATGAGGAGGTTCCATTTGAACTTTTTTTGTCTTTTTTTGTCTTTTCTCACTTGCCAAATTACTAAGAAAACCCTAGCTTAGTTTATAGTCAATTCTTACCCTTAAGCCTTTTTTTGTAATTATCCTTTCCTTTCATATAAATGTTATAATAAATCTCATCCCTCTTAATTATCTAGAATTGTAACCTCTCTTCAGGTCTTTCATGTCCATATGAAGAAGAGAGTAAACTTAGTTTTTGTTTAAGTGCTACACACTTTAAAGCAGGAAACAAAATTAAAGCTATTAGACATGCCCACGTACAAACTAATATTTACTATTTATTACTAATTTTAGGGCATATGCTCAATGTTAATAGTATAGCTTTTAAAGATGCAACACATTTAAAATCATAATACTTTCAAAATTTCCTACGTATTAAACAATTTAATTCAAATAGAAAAAATTATTCAAAGAAGTAGATTGCTGAATGTCCGACGCGTCAACATTTTTTGTTTTTCTAGAAGAAATCAAATCAATAATCATTCTAAATTTTTTGATTGGAGATCCTTGAATTAAACTAGTGTATGTATTTAATTATTTCTAACACATGCAAATCCACCCTATCTTAAATACCAAATGAAATTTTCTATTCTGTCCATTTCCTAAACCTAACCCCCAATCCATATGCCATAATAATGTGGACCCCAACAATGCCAGTCCACCAACTCTTACCCACTCTCTACAAAAACTTGGTTGGTGTATTCAATAGTTCAATTTTCTTTCCATAGCCTATATTCTCGCTTCCAAGTTTTGCTTTCCCAATTTTTTGGTCATCTTTTTCAAGCTCTCTCTTCAGCCTTTTCCCGGCGGAAACCAACCATGGAGCCCTACGTTGACACCGAGAAGCTGGGGAACTTCTGGGGAGACATGCCGGAAGAAGAGTATTACACGTCACAGGGTGTCCGAAACACCAAGTCTTACTTCCAGACACCCAACGGGAGACTCTTTACTCAGAGCTTCCTGCCGTTGGATCAGAAAATCAAGGCCTCTGTTTACATGACCCACGGCTATGGATCCGATACTGGTTGGCTTTTCCAGAAGTTTTGCATTAACTTTGCCTCGTGGGGTTATGCTGTTTTCGCTGCTGATCTTCTCGGACATGGCAGATCAGAGGGTCTTCGCTGCTACTTAGGTACTTTCTTATATATGCTTAATCTTAATTCTGTCAAGAAGAGAACAAAAAGATCCCCTGTTCTTTTACGTTTTCATTATGTTATGATCTTTGCAGTTATAAGATGGATGATAGCATTTCTTTAATTAGTAATGTTAAAATGAATAAATTAGCTTAATTTTTATGCATTAAAGTTATTGATTCAATAGCAGTAAATATATTCAGGTAAAAAAGGAAAGATAATCATGTAGGTGCAAGGAAATGGGGTGGTTGGGGTTTAATAGTCCAACAGCTAATTTCAATTTAAGATACATCTCAATTTTCAAAGTTGTGTTGCTATTGCTAGTAGAAGAATTTGGTTATGATGGAAATGGATTGAATTGAACGAGAGGAGTAAGTTTGAGAAAATTATTCAGAGTCCAAGTAAAGGCTCTTTCCTTAAGTTTAGTGTTTGTATTGATAACCATCTAATTGGCTCTGCTTATCAAGGGATTTGCTTTTAGGACACATGTTTATGGATAGCTTTCAGTTTAAAGTCCAAACCTTTTGTGATTACTTAATGAACTGCCATTGATTTAAGCATCAATGTTTTGTTCCTCATAGCATGTTTTCAGGAAAGGGACTTCTGATGTGCTTTTGATTGCTCATTGAAATGTTTGCAATAGTCACTTATGCAGTAAATTGCATCATGAAACCTCAACCTTTTTTGTAGTGCTCCGTTTTCATTTGTGAATTTTGACCTTAGGAACTTGATTTCTTTTATCTGTGAATATGGATGAATTTGTTATGCAGCACTTTGATCAGTTGGTGGATATAAACATGACAAGTCCATCCAAATTGTTAAGGGTTTTATTGATTGATAGATGGGTGGATTTGGAATGATTATAACTTCAAACATGGATGGAACATAGACACCTCTAGAATTTTAGAATTTTAGGTGAATTGAAAAGTGAATTTTTGCCCGGCCTAAAAAAAGTCTTAGGTTTTTCCCGAGGAAAGTCAAAGTCAAAGACAAATAATGAAAGCCTTTCTTCACTTATGCATGCATTGGGAGACAAATATTGTTCTCTTTGTTGTAGGGTCAAAAGGCTAAATATCTGATTTTTGTTATAGTCCTGCCTTTCTTCACTTATGCATGCATTGGGAGACAATGGTGGATCCACGCCCCCACTGGGATCCAAGAATCAATGTATTTACCATAAAAGATTTTACTAGTTTTGGTAAAATTAAGTAATTTGCCCCCGCTGCTACCCAACCAATTCCATTACATATGCAATAGAAACCTAATAGCAGTACTCTTCAGATCTTTTTAACGATTTTATAAATAATTATTTAGTGAGGTCTCTTTTATTGGCAACTACTACATTTTACTAGTAGTACTTCTCACTCATTTACCTTTTATATTATAGGTTTATAGCTAGGCCTTATCATATGACCCATTTACTCTATTTTGTTCTTATTATTTGCTGGTTTAGGCTTTATGTCTTTTTGTTTTTTTTTTGTTTTTTTTTATTGATTAAAAATTCTTTCTGTTTTTTCTTTTTTTGAAGTCCGAAAATCCTTTTGTTTCAATCCTTTTTTTTCTTTATTAATAAACTTCTCTTGTAAGTTGTAACTTGAAAATAAATGAATTTGTATTTTTCCCCTTAAAGTATATATATAATATTGAGTACTTTTCTGGCCATATTGTAGAATATATATGGGTGCACTACCAAGATAAAAGAACACCAGCTTGAGTATTAGTTTTTTTTTCCTTAATAAAGTAATTAAATGTTAGGTTTGATTTAATAATATGTTGTAAATTTTGATTATTTTTTAATATATTAATATATAAAATATGTAACATATTTTATTATTAGAAAAACTGATTTGTAATGTTTATTTAACTTTTAAATTTTCTTTATAGATTTTGTCTTTCTCATAATTCATATTACAAAATTCTAATTTTAAAGTTGGTTTGCTAATGAGATTTGGCGAAGTTTTTCTTTTTAACAAATAGAATTGTTAAAAGTGAATAGTATACTAATTGATAATTTTTTGCCCTCACTAAGCAAAAATCCTAGATCCGCCACTGTTGGGAGACAAATATTGTTCTCTTTGTTGTAGGGTCAAAAGGCTAAATATCTGATTTTTGTTATAGTCCTTTAATTTATTAATGTAAGGGAAAGCAAAACAGAAAACAGTTAATATCACATTTTCTCATAACATATTTAATTCTTGAAAGAATTGTATGTATTCTAGGTGACATGGAGAAAGTTGCTGCCACATCCTTATCATTCTTCAAGCATGTTCGTTACAGCGAGGAATACAAAGACTTACCTGCATTCCTCTTGGGTGAATCCGCGGGTGGAGCAGCAACAATGCTGATGTACTTCCAATCAGAGCCCAACGATTGGACAGGCCTGATTTTCTCTGCCCCGCTCTTTGTCATCCCTGAGCCCATGAAACCTAGCAAGGTCCGGCTGTTCATGTATGGTCTGCTCTTTGGACTAGCAGACACATGGGCAGCAATGCCTGAAAACAGGATGGTTGCGAAGGCAATCAAGGACCCAGAAAAGCTGAAGGTCATCGCCTCTAACCCAAGGAGATACACAGGACCTCCAAGGGTTGGTACGATGAGAGAGCTTGCCCGGGTGTGCCAATACATACAGGCTAATTACTCCAAGGTAGCGGCACCATTTTTAGCACTGCATGGAACAAGTGATGGACTCGCCTGCCCGACAGGATCTCAGATGTTGTATGAGAAGGCATCTAGTACCGACAAGTGCTTGAAGCTGTATGATGGGATGTACCATTCATTGATACAAGGGGAGCCTGATGAGAATGCTAATCTTGTGCTGAAGGATATGAGGGAGTGGATTGATGAGAGGGTTGAAAGGTATGGTCCAAAAAGTTGTTAGTTACCAATAGTAGTACAAGTTATTGCCTTAATTGTTGGTCTTATCAAAGACAGTGCATTTGGGGGATGGAAATTGTATTGATTAATTTAAATTTATGAGGGCAGACACTCACAAGCAAAATGTAATAAACATGATTATTGAAATAATTATATGGTTTGTCTTTCACAAATGTGTATTAGTTATGTGATACTATAAACTACAACCAGGGGACACCCTAATGTTAAAACTTGTGACTTCTTGTGGGAGGTCTCAGGTTCGAATCCTTTGATAGGCGGGAAGGGATTATGAGAAAGGAATGGGCTACCTCCTATTATGTAACCCATTTCAATATAAGGAAATTTTGTGGAATGGTCCAACATAAAGGAAAAGCCGGAAACTTTCACTAAGGTTTGGGCTTCATTATAAACCCAAGAAAGGTCCATTGGGTCCGATTTAAGCTTTTAAAAATCTTTGAGAAAATATCAAACACAGAGAGACGTTGTTGAATCAAAGCCAGCCATTCTATGTTTACAATAAATTGGACAAAATCAAAAGTAAAAAAGGGGCCCATGAAAGTGAAATGGGAAAATCTTAACGGCGTAGTTGGGCCAAAAAGTACTGTCGTTTAGGGAAGAAGTATGGACTGTAGCAGGGAAAAACAGCCCCAACAAAAGCCTTTTTAATGATGAGTAAAATGGTGACATAAAACAAAATCAGACGTGTGCCAACAAAATTCCCATTTCTGTCCTGTTTCAAGTTTCAACTTACGTGTATCGGGCATCGTGGTTTCAACTCTCGAGGCCATGATATTTGGGCATTTGCCATTTACCCTTTGTTTAGCCACGTGGATTGAGCAGCATCGCTCGTTTCGTTCGGGTTGGGACTTGGGGAGAGAGAGAGAGTCGGTCCTCGGTGTTTAGGGAAGAATATTATTATTCGAGGGAATCAGGGTATGTGCCAAACTGCCAACCAAACCCCATCACTAGGTTTCAGAATGGTTTTTGGACCCTTCATGTCAACTTGTTACCTCAAATTAATCCTCATTGGACACTGGTGGAAGCATTATTAGACTATACATAAACACAAGGTTTCTTTCATTTGATTATTGTTTCTGGCTTCATGTTTTCACTATCAATTGGTTTTCAATTCCATTCCATGATCCTTTTGATTACTTTTTCCGTCAAAATCTGTCTAGCCGATCAATGGATTTTATGTTAGCGGTGTACGTAGCAAGTTGTTGGAAGCATTCAAAATGAATGTTGAGTGACTTGGAATTATTAATGATTCTGCCTGAATTGATAATCCGACTTAAAATATTTGGAGTACGATCGAATGAAGTTTTCAAATGGAGTTCAGTGATAGGTTATGGACCCGGACAATGGTGCGGGCCAGAGCCCCCTGCAGTATTGTAAAGGTTGATTGTTGTGTCCTAATTACATTTAGGATTTACTAGCTTTCACTTCCACGTGCGGTGCACGTGACCAATCGTGTTTAAATTAAAAGAAAATTAAAATAATAATTAATTTTAAGTAAAACTGTTAAAATCTGATCCAACCTCGATAACCCGTCACAATCTGACCGAATCCGATTTGACCAGAAAAATTAAACAACCCAAACCTGTCCTATCCAGACCCGACAAACTCGTAACCCGAGTAATCCGGGAAGATAACACGATGACCCGAGAATATTATAAACTAAATTGTGTTTTATTCAATAAAATACACATTGTTATAATTTTAACCATTTTAAATAAATTTAAGAATTAAACATTTAAAAATTTAAAGGCTAACCTAATTGATCCGAGTCCTAAACCTGAAAATCCAAAACCCGAATGACCTAGAATCCGAGTAACCTGAGGCCAAAACCCGAACCTGCATGACCCTAAATCCAGCAGACCCGAGACCCGAATGACCTGAATCCAGATGAGCTGAAACCCGAATGATTTGAGAAAATTACCTCACTCATATGACATGGACCCAGATGAGTATGATCCGAAACCCGTCCAACCTGCCCAATTGACCCTCTAACTTTATAAGACAAAGGAAATAATTGCATGTTACTCTTCTTTTTATTTTTAAAAACTTTAAATTCTTGTTATACATTCCAATATATTAAACTATCAATACACACTTCAAAATTGAAAAAAGGTCAATCACAATAATTAAATTTTAAATAAATTTTTAACTTAATTATTTTAAAAAATGATGAATAATTAATGATTAGGTAAATTATTTTAACTTTTAAACTTGATAATAAGATTTTTGTTAGTTTATATTATAATTTTTTTGTTCAAATTAGTTTATATTATAATTGAAAAAAAGTCTCCAATTTTTTAAGATTAAAATGGTAAATTAAAATATTTATAAAAATATTGAATTTAATTAAATAAAAATAGAGTTTTTAGTAGAATAATTGTAAAAGTTTATTTCTTAAAAAAAGTGTAAAATTTAATTAATGTCATTTAAGAAATATATTTTAAAAATTCTAATATATCTAAGTTTTTTAATTAAATTAGTAAATTGATAAAAATAAAATAGTTATAAGGATATTATATTTAATTAAATAAAAATAGAGTTTTTAAGTTTTTTTTGCCAAAAAATAGAGTTTTTAGTTGAGTAAAACTATAAAAATATATTTAAAAAATTATAATATATATAATTTTTTTAATTAAAATAGAAAAATGGTAAAAATTAAATAGTTATAAAGATATTATATTTAATTAAATAAAAATAGAGTTTTTAGTTGAGTAAAACTATAAAAGTCTAAACAATGACATTTAAGAAATATATTCGAAAAATAAGGGTATAATGGGCGATTCAAAAGTTTTACAAGAGTATGTACTTTTTAATATAGTATAGATACTTTATAGTTTTCTTAAATGAAATAAGAAAATTTGTCTCTACATGTCCATAGACGTTTCATTTTAACTGAATGTGTCTTTTATTTTTTACCCTTTAATTTTCCGTTTGCGCACAACAATAAACTTGTTTGATTTATAGTTAAGTAGGTACATGACATGATCGGTTGGTTGAATACTGAAGTTTTAGTTCTAATTATTAGAATTCATATTCTATCAACTTCAAATATCGAATTGAAAATATGTAAAAGTCTAAGAGCTATTGCTCTATATATCACAATATCACAATATATTTGGTACTTTTTTTTTGGCACAAATATATTTGGTACCTTTAGATCATCTACATATGAAGGGGTTATCCTATTCCTATGAAACCAATATGATTATGGGACTCTTTTCCATTTCATGGATTTATCATTAATTAGAAATATTTTCAGTATAACCGTTTTAATTTATTTCCTTTGGTAATATATAATAATATATATGGAATGTAAGAATTGGGTATTCAAGTTTGCCAGCTGCTTGAAAACAACAAATACTAAGAAGGGGCGTGGGGCAAGGCAACCGGCAACATCAGAGTCATTTGGTCACAACTTTAAGCAATCAATTTAGGACGGCAGCGTCCGTGACCGCAAGAACTCCCCAAGACTTTGGAAACATATAGCGGGGAGCGTTATTCGGCGTTGGCAGCGCCCATTTCCCCGTCACCGTCCATGCCTTAACGTGACCATTCAATTTGACGCTATGTTTAAGATGACTTTCCTAATGAAAAGGATCCTTTGCCATTTTTTACTTTATTTTTTTTCTTCTTTAAAGGCTCCGTTCACGTGTTGCATATTTAATTTCGTGATTAGAAACTTGAAAAAGTTGACCCAATAATGGTCAAGATTTGAAGATTCAATTTCCTCTACATTTTTGGACCTCAATCAAGATTCTAAGGCAAATCCATTTAAATTCAGCTATTATTATTATGAAGGGATGAAGATTACGGCCGATTTAATATGTATCTTTGAGCTGTTACATTTTGTTTTGTATAGTATCTCGACATTAATATTTTTTTAGTACAGTATATATATAGTATATACCCAATTATAAATAGAAGTAATTAATAGATTTTTGGCCAAATAGAAGTACTAATAGATTTGATGTTTGACCTTCTGCCCAAAAAAAAAAATTTGATGTTTGATCATAGGCGATCAACCCTACCAAATTAGCCACAAAACCAATTAAGCCCATTAATTGTTTATTAACCCAAAATGGAAGACAAGAGAAGTTTTTGCGCCGAAAGCCCCTCCCTTTGGAAAGTAATTAAGTTGCCCAAGAAGTTCTTTACTTCTTTTACTACTTTGTTTTAGGAAAGAATTCAGTAACATGAGAGATTATTTCATGTCTGGAGTTAAGGTACGTCCTCAATTTTTTTAGAGATTAACGGATCTATTAATCTATTACCGAAGACTTTTCAAATTTACAAACAAACTTTTCAAATTTACAAAAGAATTTTGAAATTTAGTACTTATCAACCTCTGAATCAGTTTGTAAAGTCTAAAAACTATACTTATAATGCATCAAATAATAATTCATTTACAAATCGCTTACTAATAAGAAAAACACGAATCTAAGTGAGGAGCATGAAGTGCCAAACCTCAAGAAAACATGTTGTTCAATTTTCATTGCTCACCGTCAAAGAGAGGAAATTCTTCCTTGGGGCCTTTTGGATGTCCAAAAAAATTATGGACTCTTGTGCCTACTTTTGCTTTAGAAATTTGAGTGGAACACGAAGCCGTGCCTTGTACAAACTTTTCTTATACTATAGTAATATTATTAACTATTCATTTTTTTTTTTGAGAAAATTAGCTATTCATATTTGTCCACACTTAAAACATGGCATCAAGTGAGCCGCTAGCTGACTAATTTATAAGTAGTTTGCATTACAGACGTGCAAATTATATATTTACTCTGCCACCTAACCAATTTTGCTATCTCTTATCAGATGACATCCATTTGATATATAAAATTATATTGAAAAATTCTTGGTTTTAAGGATTAATATGACCTTCAGTAATTATAATATTCATGGTTGTACTATAAAGTTTAAAAGAGTGACTGTTTTATGATATATAATTAAGTATATTTTTTTACTAATACTAATGAGTAATGACATTCATGAACCTTTTATTAATTTATTTAGTATTTTTTTTTGGTAGAACATGAACCTTTTATTATAGATATAGACTAGACTACTATTTCTTTTAGGTGAGGCTATCAAAGATTAAACCCTAATTATATTAAAATTAATCCATAACTCTTATATACTCTACTAAGTACTAACAAATCATTCGATATTATTTTAATAGAGGGTGTATGTAAATAAATACTCCATATTTGAACCCACTTTCTTCTTTTTTCTTTCTTTATTTGAACCCACTTTCTTTTTCTTTCTGTTTTTAGTTTCCAAGCTACTTTTGATGAATTTCCATATAACACGAAGAAAAATAAAGAAATCAAATCAAAGTATTGAAAACAATTAATATTTTTTATTTGACTTTATTGGGGTATCAACTTACAGATTTACATGCTTCAATTGCATCTTGTAAAACTGATAAAAACGTTTACCTTTGTGGTTTTCCAAATTTGTTAAGTTTGTTTTTAGTATAATTTTGGGATTTTGTTATTTATTATTCATAAAAAAGAAGTATTTAAGCTGCAAGCCACTTGATTTGACCTTGGAAAATTTTGGTCTAACGAATCATTGTAGTCATTTTGAACTATAAACTATGAAGCTTACAAGAAATGCATACCCATTTTGATTTTGGGGTTTTCAGAAACAGGGTTTGATTAGGGACCAAAATGAATTATTCTTTGAAAAGGATATTTGATCATACAACTAATTATTCTATATACATTCAACCAAATATAATGTTGGTGGGCTGCTACCTTTGGTAAAGATCATGACAGCCAAGATTCATGCAAGATAGAAAAAAAAAATGAAGTACCTCTCTCAAATTAACGGCTATTATTTCATAGTTTGGTCCCATACTGATCTGTGTTACTATAAATTACAATGTGAAAGATCATTTCAACTTGGCAAAATCAAAGTAAGTAATGTGTTGTCCTTTGCATTTGTGGAGAGTGACTTGCATGAATATTGAGCAAACATTGCAGTTCCATTTCATATGCTTCTTTTTACATTTTGGGAGACAAGGCAATTTACATTATTTGGATGAAAATTCAGTTATTGAGTCGAGTGAAAAGAACTTATTCATCTTTAAATAAGGATCTGGAACTCTTTATCGATCTTTTTGTATATGATTAACATTTAGTCGACAACACAAAGAAAAATTCGTAATACTTCATGTAATTTACCTCCTTAACTCGTGGATCTAAAATGCAATCCGTTTTTCATGTTTTCGGAATCAATACCATTTCCAACCTGATTTAAATCTAATTTCTAACACAAAAAAAAGAAATTCTAAACAAATTCAAAGCCACAGATTATATATATACCATTCGAAATTTGCCAAAATTCTTTATTTCACAAAAAATATGATGGAGAATTTACCATACCATACACCATAACTTTATCTTTAAGATTGTGACATCAACTGGTCCACACCCAAAAAAGCAATGAGCAAAAAGAAAAAGTGAGAAAAATATCTCCAAAACCTAGTGCCCAAAATTGATATTTTCTCCATTCAAAATGGCAAGTTGGGGTGTTGGTAAAAATGGTAGTTGTGCACATTGGTCCCTTTTGCACACTTGTGAAGATCCAACTTGGGATACCTTTCCCTTCTCTTGGATTTGACTGTAACCATCTCTTCCCTTCAATTTCCTCTCTTTTCTGTTTTTTTAATTACATTAATTAAATTTAATTGTTTATTATTTTTATATTTTCACAGTTTCTTAAGAATCAATGATTCACCCTACATCTGTTCTCTTATAATCTGCAAATTTTGTCTTCTTGTTTAACTGCTCACCTCTTTTTAACCACTTCTTAATGGCCCTTTGAAAAAAAATCTGTCTTTGGAAACTTCAAAAAAGAAAAGGGTTCTGAATTCTTTAACTTCGATTAAGAAATTTCTAATCTTTTACCTTAGGGTTTGATTTATGTTCATTTGATATAAAAAGGATTTTTTTAGCACCCATTTCTCTCTTTGAGAAAACAAATCTTCTCCAGACTCCAGCCCAGCCACCTTATCTCTCTATCTTCCTTCCTTTCTAAAATCTTTCTGTCTCTCTTATGCTCTAAAAGAAAAAATCAAAGCTTTTCTGGGGATTTGTTTTCTCAGTTCTTTTGAAGGAAGAGAGACATGGAAGCAGTTTTGCAAACCAGAGGGCTTCTTTCCTTGCCACCTAACCCAGGAAGAGCCAGAAGCCTTTTGAACCCATCACAAGGCCTAAGGCAGAGGCTTTTTGCTCAGAAACCCTTAGGCCTCAATGGGTTATCTCTATCTTACAAAAGAGTTCCAAGCGTTGTAGCAAAACCAATTGGTTTATCCCCTAAAGGGAATAACTTTATCTGCAAGGCTGAGGCAGCTGCTGCAGGTGAAGGGCAGCCTCTGTTTGGTGAACCTGAGCAGCAAAAATTTTTGGGGATTGAGCTTGTGACTCTTAAGAAAATTATCCCACTTGGGTTAATGTTCTTTTGCATCCTTTTTAATTATACAATCCTTAGGGATACCAAGGATGTGTTGGTTGTGACAGCTAAAGGAAGCAGTGCAGAGATTATACCGTTTTTGAAGACATGGGTTAATTTGCCTATGGCTGTTGGGTTCATGTTGCTATACACAAAGTTGGCTAATGTGTTGTCAAAGCAGGCTCTTTTTTACACTGTTATTGTTCCTTTTATTGCCTTTTTTGGTGCATTTGGGTTCATGCTGTACCCCCTCAGCAATTACATCCACCCGGATGCTCTTGCTGATAAGCTTCTTGCTGTTCTTGGACCAAGGTTTCTTGGTCCTCTTGCAATTATGAGGATTTGGAGCTTCTGTTTGTTCTATGTCATGGCTGAGCTTTGGGGAAGTGTGGTCATTTCTGTTCTATTTTGGGGTTTTGCCAATCAGGTAAATTTATATTGTCTTATGGAATTGAATTTTGGATAATGATTTTTATTTGCATGATTGCTTCAGCATGTTTGGTTCTATGAATTTTGATATTTGGTGTCAGAAAGTTAGCATTTTTTAATTAAAAATTGTAAATCTGATATGCTGGAACTATTTTCCTGAACAAACAGATCTCATGTTAGAGATTCCTAATTATTCCTATCCAGTATTTCTATTATCTTAAAACCTGTTGGATTATCTAACCTCACCATCAATTTCTCTTAATTCTGTTTCATTGGTTTATGGAGGATAGACATGCTGATTTCTTTTATTGCCAAAAAAAAAACATGCTGATTTCTTTTGGACAATTGTTCCTTCTGTTTTATTTTTTTACAATAAAGTGTGAATTATAGACTTTGAAGGTTTTCCAACTATAGATTATTTTGTGTGATTCAAACCCCGTATCATGGTCAAAATGTGATTCAGTGTTGAGTTCACCTCGCTCCAGCATTTCTAGTTCAGTATGAAGCAAAAGAGAAAGGGAAAACCAGAAGATAATTGAATTTCACTTCTGATAATCCTAATTTCAACTGTCTTATTTGAATCTGCAGCTTGCATTTGTTCAGTTTTATGCATGATTGTAGCATTTGTTTTACATGTGTAGTTGCAATTTCTTTATTGTGTTTCTATGCTTTCATTTACTGCATTTTCTCCTGTTTCTCTGCATTACTAGTGTATCTGAAGTTTTCACCTGGTTTTAGGATTGAAGATGTATTTACCTACTGTTACATTTATCATTTGCAGATAACTACTGTAGATGAAGCAAAAAAATTCTATCCTCTGTTTGGACTTGGAGCCAATGTTGCCCTCATTTTCTCTGGTCGAACTGTCAAGTACTTTTCTAATTTGAGGAAAAATTTGGGTCCTGGAGTTGATGGTTGGGCCATCTCCTTAAAAGCAATGATGAGTATTGTGGTGGTTATGGGGCTTGCTATCTGTGGCCTTTACTGGTGGGTAAATAGGTTTGTTCCTCTTCCCACACGCAGCAAGAAGAAGAAGGTACTCTATTGACTAACTGTTATTCTCCTTGATTCATATTCTGTTTTCTTACATTCTCAGTCTGCCTCATCTGTTTACTTGGTTCCAAACATAAGTTTTCTATTCTCCAAAATTGCTAGTAGTTTTTTGGGGTTGCTGAGATGATGAGTAAAAGAGAGCAAAAATAAAAGCTGTTTTATCTACAAGTGTCTACTGTCCTGTGATTGCTATTAAATTATGAGTAAAAGATCTTCTTTTCTCATCATAAATCAGCCACTTTTGATCATTAAGCAGATTGGTCGGTTCTATTGCATGGCATGGTAGTATATAAGTTTTTACTGTAGGGTCCAAAAGGTGTAACTGTTTTGGACTGCTTGAATGGGTCTCAAGTCGTGCAGAAAAAAAAATTTTAGTCATTCCTGCAAGCAAGCATACCGTTTTGTATGGTATATGCATGCAGAGTGACATTTTGTGAGTTATAATGTAATAATATAATATAATTAAAATGTATATAAAGCCATGTTTTCTTTTTGTCCATCTGTTTGCAGGAAAAGCCTAAGATGGGAACAATGGAGAGCTTGAAATTCTTAGTGTCTTCACCATACATTAGGGATCTTGCCACTTTGGTGGTTGCATACGGTATTAGCATCAACCTTGTTGAAGTTACCTGGAAATCAAAGCTCAAAGCTCAGGTAAGTTTATCTGGTTATTTTCTGGGACTTGTTGATCTCGATAGTAATATTAATTAATGGTTCTTTCTTCCTCCATATTGTAGTTTCCAAGCCCGAATGAGTACTCCTCTTTCATGGGTGACTTCTCAACTGCCACTGGAATAGCGACATTCACTATGATGCTTCTAAGTCAATTTATATTTGACAAATATGGCTGGGGAGTTGCAGCGAAAATTACACCCACTGTCTTGCTTCTGACTGGAGTTGGTTTCTTTTCCTTGATATTATTTGGTGGTCCACTTGCACCGGCTCTTGCACAGTTTGGCATGACCCCTCTACTTGCAGCTGTATATGTGGGTGCCATGCAAAACATTTTCAGCAAGAGTGCAAAGTACAGTTTATTTGACCCTTGCAAAGAAATGGCGTATATTCCTTTGGACGAGGACACCAAGGTTTGTAATCCTAATTCAAATTTTGGACTTGAGAATGTTTTGTTCACCTTCCGGTCATTTACTTAAACCCTATTTCATGCTATCTTTAGGTTAAAGGAAAGGCTGCCATTGATGTCGTCTGCAATCCACTTGGGAAGTCCGGAGGTGCTCTGATTCAGCAGTTTATGATCTTGACCTTTGGATCACTTGCGAATTCAACCCCGTACCTTGGTGGAATACTTCTGGTGATAGTTCTTGCATGGCTAGCAGCTGCCAAGTCATTGGATGGGCAATTCACAGCATTGCGTCGGGAAGAAGAACTTGAGAAGGAGATGGAAAGAGCAGCAGTTAAGATTCCAGTTGTGTCTGAAAGCGGTAATGGTTCACTTGCAAGTGGTTCACTAAACCCCGCAGCAGGCGACTCATCTGAAACATCAACTCCAAGCAGTATTTGAAAATAGTTTCTTCCGTTTGTCATGGAATAGGAAGAATAAGAAGCTGATAAGAAGCAGTGCTAGGTGACTATTGGCTTTACTACAATTTAGTTTTTATTTATAGAAACAATAACAGATGAAAGCAAATATGCTTCTTTTTTTACTTTTTGTTTTCTAAAGTCCACCTTTTTTTTAAAGATGTTGTTGAGCTTAGTGTTTGTTTAGTTTATGTAATATGTAGAATTGCATTTGGTTGGATTCACATCAATCGAAACCCCTTTTTGATCGAAAATCTTTGTTAATATTTCTTATTAGAATTGTTTACACATGCCACAATAAGACTTTCCACTATATTCGAACATCATGAAACATGTTTTCGACAAGTTTTTGATATTTCTGGGCTTTAGGACAAGGCAGGATCTTATAACAGCCCATGTCCGAAACTATTCTTATCTTTAAATGTGTGTCCTAAATTTCTGGTTTCATGACCCTTATCTAGGGGAAAGATTGGCGGGTGTTGGCTTCAGCTGACATCACAAACTTAGAATTTAGGCCCAAGCTTAATTTTTTGGGCCTAAATCAACTTGCTGACGGAAGGCTGAAGGGAAGTTTTTGATTTCTAGCTTTTTCTTATCTGAAAGGGCCCATTCCTGACCAGATTCCTGGGTTTTCAGTTTCTACTAATTCTCTAGAATCAACCAATCCATCAAAAGCCTAAGGTTCACGTGTTCACTATACCAATTAAAAAAAAAAATGCACAAAACTTTTGATCTTTTGGCTTTTATATTTACATGTCTCATCTTATGTACATTTCTGTGCCAAAAAGGTCCGTTAGTTTCTGCTTTTGGTCCTCCACACCTTTTGACTTCATATTGCCTCTGCATAATCATAAAGATTAGGGGAAAATATAATAACCCAATTGGACTCTAATACCATAATTCCAAGTTAAAAATGATTTGGAACATTAATTTATATAACTTTCCTCATAATTATGATTTATGCATGACCCAAATCCCCTAATCACTTTTCCCATTTGCTTTTGAATATTTGTTCATTGATTTTGTGCTTTACAATGACATAATAGCTAGCTAGCTAATTAAGCTACTATAGGTAGAATTAGGAAGGTTCGTTTTTTTGTATAGACTTTTGATGTCATTTTAGATTGTAGAGTTGAGTGAGTACATATCCAGCTGCATCCCAAAAATCCACAATATGGAAGACAGAGAGAGAGAAGGAAATATATATATCAGTTTCAAGTCACTTTCATTCCATGGCTGGTGTTTTAATTAACTTTGTTCTTCATAGCCTGAACCAAGAGAATAAGTTCATGAGTCGTCACTAGATGGAATAATTCAGCATTTAAAGGAACTTTGTCTTTCTTCATTTGTTATATTGGATTTAAGAAAAGGAACTTTGTCGTTCACTTTCTCTATCTTTCTTTCTTATCCATCTTCATCTTCATCTCTCAGCCTCCCAACGGCTGGAAAAAATCCTCAACTAATTTCTTACCCAAAAACCCAATTTTATCTTCTCAATTTTCCTCTCAAACAAACAAAATTTCAAGGGTATTTCAGACATTTTCCCTTTCTTTTATCTCATACTGGTTATTAACTCTATATATTATAACATGAAATTCTTCTGATCAGTTTACCTTACTACATAATTTTTCTTTTGTTGTTGTTGTGTTGAAGCCATGATGAATAAGAATTCGAAGCTAGCCTTGCAAGATTCCGTCACTTTCCCGGGAAAACAAGTCCAACCCATGGCTGAATGCTGGTTTGACGATGCATGTATCCTTGATATGGATTACTTCGTCAAGACAATTTCCGGCATTAAAGCCAAAGGTGTTCGACCTGATTTGATTGGTTCAATCATAGCGCATTACGCATCCAAATGGCTCCCTGATTTAGCCAGCGACGACACCGAAAAGTCTCTTCCGAGTTTAGAACAATCTTCACCGGAAAGCGTGACGGCTTCGTGGATGAAAAAGAGGTTCTTCGTCGAAACCTTGGTCGGAATTTTGCCTCCGGAGAGAGACTCAATCCCATGCAACTTCCTCTTACGGCTTCTCCGTACGGCCAACATGGTCGGCGCCGAGCCGACCTACAGAGCTGAGCTGGAGAAGCGGATTTCATGGCAACTCGACCAAGCTTCGTTGAAAGAGGTGATGATTCCTTCGTTTAGTCACACTTGTGGGACTTTGTTGGATGTTGAGCTTGTTATAAGGTTGGTTAAGAGATTCGCCGCCTTGGACGAAGGAGCTAGAAGCGGCGTTGCGGCTTTGGTTAAGGTGGCGAAGCTTGTTGATTCTTACTTAGCGGAAGCGGCTGTGGATACCAATTTGGGTTTGGATGAGTTTGTTGCTCTCGCCGGTGCTCTTCCTAACCATGCTCGTTCCATTGATGATGGCCTCTACCGTGCCATTGACACTTATCTCAAAGTAAGTTCATATAATTAATTATTTTTCCAAATCTCTATAGTTTAATTAGTTTCCAAAGCACATTTGGGTTCACTAATTAGTGATTTCATCAGATATTCGTGAGAGAATACGCATAATGTTAATGTATTAAAACTAAAATGAGATGTCAATTAGTGTCAACATTATTGGATCCTCTCTAAAGAGTTATAATTGTATAGTTTATTTAGGTATTAATCTCATGTCCCAAAGTGATTAGTAATTAGCAAAAATTGAGGCCTAAAATAGGGGGGAGGAAGAATTGGACAAGGAAATTTAGGGACAAAATAAGTCCAATGGGGCCTTAGAAAAGATAGAGAGGTTGTTGATGAGTAGTCACCAGCAAAAGATTCTTCATCAGAATTTGTAAGTGTTAGGTGACCAAAAGGCTCTACATTAAATTATATTTACAAGGGATGCCCTTCTATCTTTGGTGGAATCCCCTTTTGAATTGGATTTTCTATTGTCTACTAGTTATGTTATCTCGTGAAAGCTAATGTGCAATCATATTTATTGTTTGTTTTTGGGCCTTTTGGCCTCGCAATTTAGGGGCATCATTTCATATGAAAAAGTAATTGTCTTGGTTTTAGAACCACTATATTGTCGCAAAGTGTCCAACTTGGGGTATATGCATTAGACATTTTATGGCTAGATTTCAAGTACTTATAATTCATTCATTATCATCATTAGTAAAATAAATTAGATATATATCACGTCAATATAGGGCTAGGAAGACTTATTTGAAGTTGAATATTCTGAATTTTTTCTTGGGTTAGAGTATTGTATAATGAAGGATCATCTGAGCTGTATACGACTCAATTCTGGACTAATTAGGTATCGAATGTAGTAATTAGGATCGGTGTTAAAAAATATATTTTGAATTTTTATTTTTAATATATGTGGAATGGGGAATTTATAATAAAACCAGGTACTCTCCATTATTCTTGCAGGCACATCCAAATGTTTCAAAGCCAAATAGGAAAGTCCTTTGCAGATTAATAGACAGTCGAAAACTCACACCCGAAGCATCCCTCCATGCAGCTCAAAACGAACGTTTACCCGTTCGAGCCGTGATTCAAGTGCTATTTTCCGAGCAAACCAAGCTGAACCGACAATTAGATTGGAGTGGGTCGTTCAGTGGAACAAGGAGTCCGAACCCAGGGCTCGAGCCCCCGGCTCGGTGCCTATCGAAACGAGAAATGAACGCTCAACAAATGGAAATAAAAAGGCTAAAAGAAGACCTGTTGAGGGTGCAAAGCCAATGCATAGCCATGCAAATGCAAATGGAGAAAATAATGGAAAAGAACAAGAGAGGGTTTTTCAGGTGGAGGAAGCTTTCGATCATGCCTTCGTTTAAGAGTAGCGTGAGTGTTATTGAGAAGATTGACGAAGAAGGCGAAGGAGAGGTGGCTTTTGCAAGGCAAACGCCCATGGTCATGGATATGAAGACGAAGCTTGTTCGAGGTAGGACTCCTCCCAAGTGGAGAAAATCTATGTCTTGAAAGATATATTATGTTGTTTATATTTTCAATTAATAATTACCTAAGTTTGTTTATGTTACATAATGTTGTATTATTTTAAGCTAGGAAATAATTTAGGAGTTCATTAATAAGATTTGTCATTTGTATAATAATGTTATTCTAGTTGGATATATTTCATTCAAATAAAATGCTACCTTTTTTCTTGGCATCAAAATAAAATGCATTGCTACCTTATAGTAATTATTTTGTAATTGAAATGCAATACTAAGAGATAATTTCTTTTATCTAAGAGGGAAAGGAAAATCCGATGCAATAATTTCTTTTAGGAATTAATTAAGACTAATGTCACTATATATCATTATGTATATATAGTGACAAACTTTGATTTAAATTATTATTTATCTTATTTTGGATATAAAGTAGTGGAATTGACAGAAATCTTCTACTTGCATTAACGAATTTTTTTCACTAAATATTCCATTTTTTATTTTTGTAAAAACTCAACAATGGAAAATTTATATAATACACACATGCGAGGTTTAACAGTTTAAGGGTTGGCATGTGTCTTTTAAAGAATAGTTTTGAATTTTACAATAAAAGTAATTCAAAAAATAGATATATCTCAACACCTCACGGAATCCAAGATTTAGATGTGTATTATATAATAATCCATAATATTTGAATTAGAATGATACATATTAGAACTATACCGACAAAATTCAGCATTGTAAATCAAAACAAAATATACTGGGCTTTGCATTTTATCTACATCTCTTTCTTTACATGATTTGCTAGTCCAAATGTTTTGGGCCAACCCAGAAGCCCACTCTCCATATTACAAAATGACAATTTATGCCAAGAGTTTTCTCTTTTTCTGAACATATATTAATTTGAAAAGCCCTGCAATTTTTTTAAGGATAGATAGTGGCACACAATGCTTGATCTGTAAGATGCTCAAGTGCTTCATCCTTGTGTTTAACTTGATCTTTGAGGCTTGCACATTCTTCCTTCTTTGCTTCAAGTTCACTGCGTAGCCTTACAATTTCTTCATCCTTGAATTTTTCTTTCTCTTTGAGGCGCAACCTGTATTTTTGATCCTTGCTTAGTGGTTTGGGGGGATTTTGTGATACATCATGAAATGCCGCCCCTGCAGTCGACGAAACTGATACCCCTAATTCATTTTCCTCAAATAATATTCCTATAGTCGAAGAAGGTGCCAAATTATCTGCCATATATATATATATAGTCAACTGCTATTGGATTTGGCGGCAAATTATATATAGGATGTTTAGAACAGCATTCCCCTTTTCTCCTTTTATCAATCCACAGCTTACGTTTCAAATCAAATAAGAATTTTCTACACTAATAAATCAATAATCCAAATCAGTATAATTCTCCCACCAAGGGGACAGTAACATATGTACCAACACCTGCTGGGTTGGATGGAAATTTCAATGTCTCTTAAGTAAGGTTTCAGATTCAAGTATTATAAATGGTGAAAACAAGTGTTGAAACTTAAAAGACAGTGACAGATCCTGAAATTTATTTTAGGATGGACACAACATCTTCTATATATATATATATATACAACATCTTCTATATATATACATAGATTAAAGAAAAATAAGGTTTATATGCGTATCATCTCCATGCTTTTTTGGCCTGAGACTAATGTCATTCGGGTTAAAGGTGCAAGTAAAGCTCTCGTAACAAACACACTTCCGAAAGTTTGAGGTTGTGTTTTTACTTTGTCAGGGTGAAAGCCTCTTACCACCTCAACTAATCATCTTGTTGGTTTCCTTTTTTTATCTTTTAATAATTTAATTCCACTTATAATCGGATGTTTTCGATACTTGTGGACTTTTTTTGAGTTATGGCCTATGGGCACCATGATGAGTTTCCTCAATTTAGAGTGGGCATTCATGATCAAGTCAGGGTGGGTACATTCAAATTTTCATATAAAATATTAAGGAATTGGCAAATTGAATCTGCCCTACTAGGAGA
The DNA here is from genome assembly GCA_001974825.2 of Corchorus olitorius. NCBI lineage: Eukaryota > Viridiplantae > Streptophyta > Magnoliopsida > Malvales > Malvaceae > Corchorus > Corchorus olitorius. The sequence continues at coordinate 196,809 of AWUE01014974.1, read as the reverse complement.
GCTTTCCCTATATAGGGTCCAGTGCGGCTTAATTTCAGATTAGATTAGTTGTGACTTATTGTGATTACAAGATAATGGAGAATTGGTATTTAGTACTAGGGATGTCAACGGGGCGGGGAATATTCGGGGGGTATACTCCCCGTCCCCGTCCCCGAATTAGCATCCCATTCCCCGTCCCCGTCCCCGGCGGGGAACGAAATTAATTCCCCATCCCCTACCCCGCGGGGATTAGACGGGGACGGAGAATCCCCATTCCCCGGATTTGATAATAAAATAATATATTATTATATTATTAAAAATATTTTTTATCTTATTAAATGAAAAGTTTTGTAAAATTTTAAATAAACATAATGTTAGTAATAATAATAACAATAATTAATTTACCTTTTTTTAATCCAATTAGTTTTATCACATTATTTTCATTATAAGTGTATATTATTAATAAATACAACACTATTAAATTAACATAATACATATTAATAATTCAAATATCACATTATTAATAAACATAATATATATATATATATGTTAAGTTTTAGTCCAACATATATACTTATATATCTCTAGAAAATATAACTTACACATATAAATTATATATAAATAATTTAAAAAATATATTTCGGGGGCGGGGCGGGGAGGGCATTCCCGTCCCCGTCCTCGACCCCAACGGGGAATGAAATTCATTCCCCATCCCCATCCCCGTACCCCGAATAATTCCCCATCCCCGGGTTCCCCACCGGGGACGGGGACAATTGACATCCCTATTTAGTACAAATAAATGTTAATGAATTTTATGCATATTTTGTCCAAATTTTTAACTAATTATAAGTTTGGATATGGTTTGTTTGTTTTTTTTTTGGCCAAACATATGGTTTGTTGATGAATGGTAAAATGTGAAACAAGTTCACACTGATGCAATATTTACCCTGTCACTAGCCAAGCAAAAGCAGAAAAAAGAATAAAATAAAATTATCTGCAAGAGTCTAGCTAAAAAGCATTAATTGTAAGTTGCAACAGCCCTCAATTCAAAACAAATCTGCTAATAAACTCAATAAACATCAAACCACACAGGGAATCCTTTAGGTAAATTAATAACCAAAAAAAAAGGCAATGCAAAATAGAAGAACCATGGTCCATGGGAGCAATAAAATTAATAAGTCGATATTCATCAAATACTAATAAAACCTAATGGAAATCGGAAACAAAGTCACTGTAAATGCGCAATATATAGTATTGTGATCGGCAAAAAATACCTGTGATTTGCTGCATATTCTTCTGCTATTGCAGTGGCGACTGGCGACTATACAAGGAATCCAAAGCAGGAGTTTAATGAGTTTGCCGAGTTTATATGTTCCAAAGGAAACTAAAAATGCAGGAGTTGGAAAGCTTTTTGAACATATGATATCACATAAGCTCAGAAGCTTCACAATTTGAAACGTGAACATAAGCAATGGTTTCCAATAGGGAACGACAAAAAATAAAAATAATAATAAAATTGACGGGACTCATTGACCGCGCTGAATGAAAAATACTGAATGAAAAAGAATAAAAATAAAAATAAAATTGACGGGACTCATTCAGCAACCTGCAACCGTGCTAAATGAAAAATAAAAAGTGGTGAATGAAAAAAATAAAATAAAAAATAAAAAAACGGGCTTTACTATTCCAAAAGTTTTGGGCCAAACTTGAAGCCCACTCTAAATCTGTCTCTCTCTCTAAACAATTCCCACGTTATCTTCTTCAAAAGTATTAAACCCTTTCCAAAAACCCCTGTGAAAAGAAAACCAGCAATGCTCTGTAATTTCAAGAATGGCTTTCTCTGCTAAAACTCCACGAATTCTCATTAACCCAGACCACCCAAACCTTCTCCACCCCAAACCGTACAGCTCCAAATCCCTCTGTTTCTCGAACCACCGCAAAGTCCGGGAGATTTCCTCAACAAAGCCCCACCAACAACTTTCAGTCCTCAACTCAGCTTCCTTTAACACCCAAGATCCAAATTCCCATCTCCACCTCCTTTGCCTCCATGGCCGCCTCCAAAAAGCTCTTAGCTACTTTAACTCTATGCAAGAATTGCAAATTCCGTTAGATGAGGACGCTGCAGTTGCTATGGTGAGACTCTGTGAATGGAAGAGAGCTTCTGAAGAAGGCTCTAAAGTCTACTGTTTTATATCGAATTCAAGTAATACTTTGAGTCTTAGGCTTGGAAATGCTTTGTTGAGTATGTTTGTGAGGTTTGGGAACTTGGGTGATGCTTGGTTTGTGTTTGGTAAAATGCAAGAAAGAGATGTTTTTTCTTGGAATGTTTTGATTGGTGGGTATGCGAAAAAAGGGTTTTTTTGATGAAGCTCTGTCTTTGTACCATAGGATGTTGTGGGTTGGCTTTAAGCCTGATATTTATACTTTCCCTTCAACTTGTGGGGCTGTTCTAAATTTGGAAAGAGGTACAGAGGTCCAATCCAACATTGATTGAACAGTCCAGCATCTCACCTGAGCCAGCCCTAAAGCTGGAAATTGTACAGGCAACAAGGCAAAGCCAGGAATTCTATAAAGAAGAATTATAGATTTGTCTTTTTTTTGGCCACAAAATTATAGATTTGTCTTGGTTATGACAAAATACATTGGGTGCTTTTTAAATTATTACACAGATAAATAATATTAGTCCCCAAAAATCTTTCTAACACAAAATGATAATTTATGCCAAGAGTACTTTTCTCTTTTCTGAATATATATATAATATAGTATATGATAAAGCCCTGTGATTTTTCAAGGATAGATAGTGGCACGCAATGCTTCATCTGTAAGATGCTCAAGTGCTTCATCCTTGTCTTTTACTTGATCTTTGAGGCTTGCACATTCTTCCTTCTTTGCTTCAAGTTCACTGCGTAGGCTTGCACATTCTTCCTTCTTTGCTTCAAGTTCACTGAGTATCCATGCATTTTCTTCTTGCTGCCTTTTGATTTGATACTCCTTGAATTGTTCTTTCTCTTTAAGGCTTGCACATTCTTCGTTCTTTGCTTCAAGTTCACTAAGTATCCATGCATTTTCTTCTTGCTGCCTTTTGATTTGATTCTCCTTGAATTGTTCATTCTCTTTGAGGCTTGCACATTCTTCGTTCTTTGCTTTAAGTTCACTAAGTATCCATGCATTTTCTTCTTGCTGCCTTTTGATTTGATACTCATTGAAATGTTCATTCTCTTTGAGGCTTGCACATTCTTCGTTCTTTGCTTCAAGTTCACTGCGTAGCCTAACAATTTCTTCATCCTTGAATTGTTCTTTCTCTTTGAGGCATGCACATTCTTCGTTCTTTGCTTCAAGTTCACTGCGTAGCCTAACAATTTCTTCATCCTTAAATTGTTCTTTCTCTTTGAGGCTTGCACATTCTTCGTTCTTTGCTTCAAGTTCACTGCATAGCCTAACAATTTCTTCATCCTTCAATCTTTGTTTCTCTTTGAGGCGCAACCTGTACCTTTGATCCTTGCTCAGTGATGCATCAAATGCTCCAGCAGTCGAAGAAAACGCTACCCCTTCATTTTTGTCTAATCCTATCTCCACTGATCCTTCTTCTTTGATCTCCTTGCGACGCTTCCTGCACCTTTTGTCTAATCCTATCTCCACTGATCCTTCTTCTTTGATCTCATTGCGACGCTTCCTGCACCTTCTGTCTAATCCTATCTCCACTGATCCTTCTTCATTCACTGATGCTTTTGGATTCTTTGATGCCTCAAATGCCTCAAAGCTTGTAGGCACGGGCGCCACTAAAATAAATAAAATGTCCAAAATTATCAAAGTTGTGGAATTTAATGCATCTCCTCTAAATAAATTTTCATTTAGTTATATCCAAATGGCACAAATTAATATGCATATCTCCATGAACATTAATGAATTAGCAAACTTGTTTATTGGCATAACATTAGCAAAAAGGAGAAAATTACCTGGATTAACCTCATCTTGGAAGCTTTGCATATGATGTTCATCTTGTGGTGGAAGAGTAGTTGTGGAAGAGGAAGCTTGGAAAAATGCTTCGAAGCACAAGGGTGAGCTAGGTGTCGGTATATGGCTCCCTTCACGATATGGAGTAGCTGGGCGAGGAGAAGCTGCCCTTTCTTCCCACTCTAATATTGGCGCCAAATATTCATCTGCCATGGTCAACTGTTAGCAACATGTATAATATTGTTGACGGCAAATAGGATCTTTAGAACAACAGTTTCATATTCTCTATCGTTTATTTTGTTTTCAATTTGATTTAATAGAACTTATAAAAAAAAGTCAAATAAAGTCCTTGAACTTATAAAAATTGGAGGTTCAAAGATTAATTTGTCCATTTTTTTTACGAGTTCAAGAGTCCAACTGTCTAATCAGCCTTTTAAATTTCCTTCCGCATATTCCCTTCTCCTATTATATATATCAATCCCCAACTTACTTTCGAATCAAATCAAAATCTTCTATATCGATCCAATCATCTAATCCTTTCCCACTTCGAAACACACTCAATAAGATAAAAATTGGTAATCCAAGACATTAGAAAGAAAACATATAAGTTGTTTCTGTTTCCTAGAGGCTTTCAAGTAGGCTAATTTTATTGCCTTTTTTTTAAAAAAAAAAACAAATTTTATTAAGCTGTTTCTGAGCTCCTGCACAAAAACAAGTAACAATACCGGGTAGGTCCACTAGTAATCTTGGGGGAGTTTTCGATTTCTCACTCCCAATCCAAAGACTGTAACAATATGAAAATGAATTTAATGCGTATTTTGTCTTTCTTTAAAAAAAAATGCATATTTTGCCCAAATTTTAACTAAATTTGGATGGTTTATTGATGATGAATGGTTAAATACTTAAATCTCTTCGTTCCATTTTGTTTGTCCACCTTTCCATTTTTGGAAGTCCCAATTTATTTGTCCCTAAATAAAATTAAACTATTATCAAATGTAATTACATTTCTAATTCTACCCTCACTTTTCCAATTTATATCTATAATAATTGTTTATTGCAAAAAAAAATCCTTTAAAGTGAAAAATCATGATTAAATTATTTTTATACTTACAAAGATGCATGTCTTCTAATTCCCATTACTCCGTTAGCTCCATAGCTTTCTCTTACTTTTGACCTTTTGTTTTTAAGGAAACAACCAATAGAATGGAACTATGGAAGGTCTAAATTTGCTTTTTTATATTTTTCTTGACTAAGGTTTTCTTGTATTCACGCGCTACTCAGCGCGTGAAGAACACGTGTTCCACCACCATTTTTTCTTTGGCCATCGGAAAAAGGCCGATCTCCATGTTCATCGTGGTGCCATAACACGTCTATCGACCTCCATTTTCTTTAGTATCGTTATTATGATTAAAAAACAAAAGGTTGAGTTGAGCAACAGAACTCGATAAGAATTTCCTCTAATAAAGAAAAATAAATCCCCTTTCCGGCTTTCCGGCATATCGGAAGTTTGAAGGTAATCATGTGATGTGAAGATTAAAAGAAAAAAAAAACTCCCCGTGTCTGAGGATGACGAGAGGAGATCAAAAGAAATAGTCGAGGAAAATTTAAATCCAACCGCATAGCATTGTTTTTGAACCGGACCGGCCGGATACCGATTGAACCGGGGAACGGTGCATGTCCGGTCCGGATAATATGGTGAATATTTTTCCTTTGGTAAAAAAACCGGATACAACCGGTTGGACCGGATTATATGTTAAAAAATATTTGAACTCGTAATTTTTTCCTTCATTAAAAAAATTCAATTTTACTATAAATTTGACATATTTAAAATTTATACCATAATAATAAATATTTACTATTCACTTAAAGCAGAAATTGAACCGGTCGGACCGCCGACCGGGAGACTTGGGGTGGTTCAAGCCACTTACAAAATATGATCAGAATATGCATTTGAGAATAGTTAGTTAATGCATGGAGTTTGAGTTGCTGTGAATTGCTGTAAGCTTTTTTTTTGTCCATATACTTAACAGTAAGTACTGCATGTAATCAAAACTGTGTTAATAGTGATGGGGAAAATACCTGCTGTGAATTGCTGCATATTATTCTGCATGGATTGCAAACCGACAAAAGCAGGAGTTTATGTTGCAGAGAGGCAAGCTTTTTGCTGCGTCTCGTATGTCCCTAAGTACCAAATCCTTACGCTATTCTTCTTCAGGTCCCTTATCTCAGCTGCCCATTTCCCCCATGGCCTCTGCCTCACTATACTCCCTATAATGCTAGCTATGCAACCCTTTTCTTCCACGCGGCACCGCTTCAACCTCTACTTCAATCGTCTTCTGCTTATAGGCTGAAGCCTGAAGGAAACAGCTTCAGCCTTATAAGGGTGCTGAAGCAGGTTTGTTTGTTTAAGGAGAAGTTTTTTGTAGGCAGCTTTGGCTTAAGCTAAGTTTTTTATAAGTCAAGAACTCTTTTTTTTTTTTGCCATCAACAAGGATAAGCCGATAAGTCAACAACTTTGCACATTGCTTTTCATTTTTTCCCATTTTTGTTTGTTTTTTTATGTGAGAAGTCTAGAATGCCCTTGGTAATCACTTGGGTCGGTGTAATGTAATTATTATGTAAATATAATGCCCTTGGCAAAAGAAGCAAGGAGACGCGGGTGTGTGACGCGTTATCCCTCCCATATATTTAAACAAGACACAGGGCATTCACTATGTGAGTAGTTTTTGACAGTTTTATGGGTAGTTTTTTTAAATGATGTAAATAAAATTTAAATACTTATATTTCTCCTCTAGTGAGTAGTTTTTTTTTAAATGAGTAGTTATTTTATTTTGAATTATTAAAAACTGAGTTTGTGTCTGAGTCAACTCGTGACACAAACTCAGGACTTGGCTTTACAATTAGTATAGATAGTTCTAAGACGTTTTAGTTTTATGTTATTTAGTCATTTTATATATTTTTTTATTTTATTCAATTTAATTCTTCAACTTTAATTTTTCACAAAAAAGTCCCTCAGGCACTTTTATTCTTCAGGATTTTTTTTTCTTGTATTTGTAAGAAGCTGTTTTATAGGATCTAGCGATCCAGATTGAGCCATGTGGTATTTCTAGAATTAAGGGTTTTGGATTTTAGTCTTTAGATCTAGCGATTCAGATTAAGCATGTCGTATATCTTCCCTTTTGATTACAATAAATATAAGTATGGTTTAATGTTCAAATTGGATCTAAACCTTTCCAAACTTGCTCAATTTGAGTCAATTTTTAAAAGTGACCAAATTGAGCCTAAACGTTAGTAAATTGCACCAAATTGGCCTATTTTGCACGGAGTTGTGGCAGGGAAACGCACGAGTCATTACTATAATTTCAAATTTCCGACCAAAATAGGCCCAATTTGGTGCAATTTGCTAACGTTTAGGGCCAATTTGGTCATGTTTAAAGGTTTAATCCCAAATTGAGCAAGTTTGTAAAGGTTTAGGCATGGTTTTTGCAACCAAACCGGGGCTTGAACCGTCCAAGCCTCCGGTCGGCGTCCCGACTGGTTCGATTGTATCTTTTTTTTTGTTTTTTTATTTTATTTTATGGTATAAATATTAAATATGTCAAACATGTATCAATAAAAAATGCTTGGTATAGTGGTAAAAAACTAAAAATAACTTCTTTATTGAACTGAGAGGTCATGAGTTCAAATCCTACAATATTCAAATATTTTTTAAGTAATTTCCAAACATAAAAAACCGGTCCAAACCTCCGGCCCAATCGTCTGATCCAACCGGTTTTATCCGATTGTTGACCAAAGTCAAAATTCGGATATTTCCATATTGTCCGGATCGGACATGCCACCCGTATCCGGTTAAACCGGATCGGATTAAAAAACAATGGGCAAATTAGGACATTATGCCATATAAGTATCATACCCACTTAAATATATGTTTAAATAAATAAATTTGCTAAGTAATATGATGTCAACCTTGAATGAGAAAACTTCTCATGATAAATAATATTTATGATACTTATGATGAGGATGTGAGATGTATAGCATGCTTGCCCATACCAAGGTTCCCAGAGGAGGATTGCTTGATATGGAATGATTCTCCTCTTGGAATCTTCTCGGTGAAGTTTGCTTACTTCACTGCTAGTAGCGTCCTTGGCCACGCCGATCCCCCGATAGTGTCCAAGCTTCCATCTTTGGAAGCGTCTATGGGCTTAAAATGTGCTACCAAAGGTACGTTTTTTCCCCCCTTTTGGAGGCTTTATTGGAACATTTTGCCACTCAATTATGCATTGCAGCGCCAAGGATGATGCGCCAAGGGCTTATCATGGTCTTGAAGAACTCAATGAAGATCATGGAGAAGATGTGCACATGCGGCAAGGAGGCTTGGAGAAGCTTGAAGATGCTAGAAATGCGCACAAAGAAGTTTTAAACTCATCGGAGTTGGTTTCAAGCTTATCGGAGTTGCCTAAGATGCTATTTGATCCATTGAAGATGCCATTAGGCCCAATGACAAGAGCAAGAGCTAAAAGGTTCAAGGAAGCATTATTGGGCCTCATTAGAACTCATCTTGAAGAGTTAAAGGCCATCGGAGTTCATTTGAAGGGCATTAGAGATCATAAGCAAAGGAATATTCCTATCGATTCCAAGTTGTGTACTCTACTTGAAATCGATGAGCATTAGCCCATTATAGTTGTAATTTGACCATTGTGGGCTTTATTCTATCTTTAATTAGCTATTTATTTAGTTTAGATGACATTGGGTTGGGCCTTGTTTGACTAAGTCCAATCCTTGTTTAATTAGACTTGTTATTTTACTTTTCTTAGTAGGATAAGGAGTAGGATCTTTCCTTGCTCCTTCCTTTACCCATAGGGCTTAGGATTTAGGAATTGTGCCGCCCCCCTATGCCTATATAAAGGCATCAGCCCCCTCTTGTAAATATAAGTTGAGTTGATTAATAACATTGAGGTTTTTCACCCAAATTGATTATCTTAGTTTCATTGTTCTAGTTTGAGCAAAACTTAGGGTTCTTCAATCTTGTAGAGTCCTAGCAAACAATTAAGTTGTGATTCTTGATTGTTTGTGAATCTTGTGTTCTTGAGTTGACAATTGCAGGTCTAATTGAAGACTTAAGGCCGACGGAAGAGGAGGAATAACCTTATGAAGGTCATCGATCTACTCATCTAGAAGTTGGAGGAGTTCAAGTCGACTTTGATAGATTTTCAAGGCTAGATTTGAATCTAAAACAACTAGATTATTCGTATCAAAGGGGTTGATATAGCGGCTTATTGTGAGGTTTGTGGTGGCCATGAGGCGTCCTTCCACCATGCGTTCTCCGAGTGGCAGCTTAGTGCTATGGTATGGCGTGTTGTTTGCTTGTGGATGGTGATCGCGTAGTCAGTGAGTCATAAAATAAAAATCTAACTAACTCCAACTAACTAGTAGGTAGGGCAAGTCAGGGTCGATCCCACAAAGAAAAAACGAATCTTAATAACTGATCAAAACAACTTAAGAAAGCAAACACGTTAATAGCAACATATTATATGAAAGCAAAAAAATTGTCACGAAAGCAAATTAAAATAGAAAATAATAATTAAAAAAGCAATACTTCCCTATTTAGTCCCACTTAAGCATAAAATAATTAAAAACACCATGGATCACAGCAAAACATCAATTAGGTATAAACAAGTCTTTGGCAGAGAAACAGATTACTAAAGATTCATCTATTCTCAATTTATATATAATATAATTAAATTGCTACTAAAGCTTTACAAGATAATCCTTTTATTAAGTACCGAATTCAGTACTAAAACTTCTTGAATCATGCGATTAACAAAGCATAAAGATCAATAAATAAACCAAACGTATGCATTAAATTACTAAAGCTTCATTCATGCAAAAGATCAATACTTAACCCAATTCAATAAATTAATTACTAACACTTCATCAATTTTACCAACTTATGCTACCAACAATTACATTGAATTACTAAAGTTTCACCAAATCTAATATAGCAAAGATCAATTAATCAACTAATTAGGCTGCACCTTCCTAACAAGCAATTAATCAAATCAAATAGCAAAATCAGGATTAACATGAAAACTTGTTTAAAAAGATTAAACTATTGAATCAATTCATCCAATCATACAACACATAGATAAGACATATATCAAGCATGCATCATATATATAAATCATCATGAATTCATCAATCAATTAATAAGAAAATAAAGCACTAGATCTCATCATGGATATAAATAATTATTCCATAACTTAAGGGTTCAAAGGGGAAAAACATTAAAGAATTACTAACTCATGGTGGAAAGCACTATAAGCGGCATACTTACAGGGCAATAAGGATGAAATCGGCGGCTCCCTCCTCCATAAGGGGTGGCAGAAAAGCCAGAGGAAATTCCTCCTAAACTATTGACTAAAATTCCGAAAATTACAATTATAAAAAGTATGGTAATTTCTTAGGGCAGCAAAAACCATTTATAGGGGAACTGAGGACAACCCTACCCTTGGGAAAATTAATCCCAACCATTGGATTAGCCTACTTTAAGGGTAGGATGGTAATTAATTTCCTAATCTAACTATGATTTGCTCAAACTTAATTTCCAAGGCAAAGATATGATTGGCCCAAATAGATCTCCTCATTAATTAGAGATATTTTGGACCAATAGGATGCCTCCAAGTCATCTTTTCTAGCTGTATTTTCGTCCAACTCCTTCATCAAGTCAGTTTAGGAGAAGTCAAATCTGTCCATAATACTTCAATGGCAAAATCATCCATCTTAACGGCAGAAATGGGTTTCGATGTCAAAAGCAAAGTTATAGATCTTGAAATGCTCTTTCCAATGGTACCTCATTTGCATTTTTCCGAGCTTTGGATAAAAAAAATATACATGTGATTTGTTGCATTTGCTTGTGCTTGCAGTGGCAACTATACAAGGAATCCAGTTCAATTGCCGAGTTTATGTTCCAAAGGAAACTAAAGCTATGTTTGGTAGGGGAAAACATTTTATGTTTTCATTCTCCAAAAATATGAAAGAAACCAAGAAGTCACATAACATGTGTCGATGAAAATGAGTATATTTTTGGAAAATGAAAATGGCAATTTAGTGAAAATGAAAAATATTTTTATTTTATTTTGAGATTTTCACTCCATTGTCATTTTCATTCTCTAAAAATATGCTTGTTTTCGGTGAAAGTACCCTAGAGGTCCCTCTACTATAAGATTTCTGCATTTTGGTCCATGTACTTTTTTCCTGTAAAGTGGTCCCTCTACTATCAAAAGTGTTTCCACGCAGTCCCTGGCATCACTGAGCTGTGACAGAACCGTCAACATTGCTTATGTGGCACTAATACCGTTAATTGTGCCGACGTGGTAGCCGCCATGTGGAATTTAAAATTTTTTAAAAAAAAATCAAAAATTTATTTTTAAAAAATATAAAACTATTTATTTAATATAAAAGTTTTTTTTACAAACACCAAAATACTTGTTTTTTCTCCACCAAAAATCAAAGACCCTTTTTCTCATGAACCAATTAAGAACACTTTGAATGTTCTTCTCCACAAAGACCATGAAAATGTGGACAAAATTAAAACAAAAATGCCCAAACAAAAACTAAGGCTTGAAATAAGAAATTTAATGCATTCAAAATACCCAACTCAAATTAGCAAAACTTCAATGACAATCTTCACAAGGTTTATTACTTGTTAACAAGTTTTACCTGTTAAGAATATTCATAGCATGACTGAAAAATCTATCATATATACTACAAAACTGGCTTCAAGACTTCACTGGCGGTGAAATGAACTCTGCTTTTGGCAAATGGTAGTTGACAAGTTGTCTAGTACCGGTAGGGAATCGTCATTTCCATTTGTGAGGAAGTTGCATATTCTTTCAACGTCTACCATTCCGGAAAAGAAAATTTTCTCAAACATTGTTCCCTTTCATATCTCAAGCTCTTTTCAATTCTAGAGCCTGAAATCCTTTGCAAGTCGAATTCAAGCAACTGAACCCCGATTCAGGTTCGTATCCAGAAACAAGCATTTGCATATAACAAAGAAAGAAGAAGGAAAGGAGAAGTTAATTGGGGAGTTCTCACTTTTCAATTTCAATTTCAATGTAGGTACTGATAATACTTTAACAGAAAAAAAGTGAAATCAATTCTTTAAAAGAAAAAGCTTATTGCTTGGCATGGCGAGGTTTGCCATTGGCAACCAGAAATTGCATCTGATAACTTCCTAAAAATCCATGGCTCCCATAACTTCCAACATGGTTCGACACTTATATGAAAAAAAAATACCATTTTTGTAAGATTTAAGATTAATAAAGTAATCTTGCTCATCTGGTATGCCCGGTCAAATCAGCTGCATGCGGAATTCTTTGGGGAAGCAATGGTGGTTGGCTTCTCATCGAACAAGGTGATAAAGACCCAACCCATATTTTAACAACGTCAATGGCACACTGTGAAAGATACACTCTTTTTAACGAAGGGAAGGCCCAGCCGTATCCTTTCAGATCCTTCTGTGCTTCAATCATCTGTACGAATAAAGCTTCAATCTCCAAAAAATTCTACTGGGTATAATATTGCACCAGATCTGTAGGTATAATTTAATTTGAGGATGAATCAGTTCGGAAAATCAGTTGGTTTCTTCAATTGTAATTCATGAGAAAATGGGTCTTTAATCTTTTGTTGAGGAAAGAGAAATGTATTTTGGAGTTTGTAAAAAACAAAAAATCTTTATTTTAAATAAATAATTTTATATTTTTATTTTTTAATTCGTGGCGGCTGCCACATCAGCACATGTCAACGGTGTTAGTGCCACATAATCAATGTTGACGATTCTGTCACAGCTCAGTGACGTCAGGGACTGCGGGGAAACACTTTTGATAGTAGAGGGACCATTTTTTAGAAAAAAAAAGTATAGGGACCAAAATGCAGAAATTGTATAGTAGAGGGACCTCCAGAGTACTTTCACCGCTTATTTTCATTGATACATGTTGTGTGGCTGCCTAGTTTGTTAGATATTTTTGGAGAATGAAAATTGAAAATGTTTTCACCTACTAAATATGTAACTTAAGAATGCAAGAGTTGGAAAGCTTTTGGAACATGAACATAAGCTCAACAAGAGGATAGCTTTTTGAACATAAGAGAAGGTTTCCAACATAAGCTTGGGAAACTAAACGAAAAGCACGGAAAATTGCAAATCAACCGTATCCAAGGTTAAGCAAAAGTAGCTAAGGTAAAAAATTAGGAAATTGACAAAATTCATGTCTTGTTTTTGGGGTCAAATATCCAATTTGGGCCTAAATATTTACCAACTTGTTTAATTTGAGTCATAACCTTTAAACCGCTACAAATTGGGCCTAAATGTTTCAAAAACTAACCAATTTAGGCCTAAGTCAGACAAAATTTTGGGTTTGATAAGCACGCACCGCTACCGTTAGTAACGGCGTGACGTGGCACTGCAACAGTAAAAAAGACATTTTTTATATATTTAATTAGGAAAAATAAAAATTTATTATAAATTAATTCCTAAATTCCTTTTAAACCTAACCTATTATTATTTTTTGAAAAAAAAATAATAAAGCTGCTTCTCTCTTCTTGTTTGCATTCGTTCTTTTCCTCTCTTCTTCTTCCCCCTTCTTCTTCCCTACACACCAGGTAGCCTAAGCCCTAGTAACACGGTTCTGCTCGCACCTGAGCCCAGCCCGCACAAGGACTCTGGCTAGAGATGTTCTAAAACAAGGTTCGACCTACGACCGAGGAACGTAGCACCAAAAGCGATGCTCTATCGCAAGATCTAGTTTGGTTACCTGAAGTAAGACCGGAAAAACAACAATGGGAATAAAAAAGCTTTGGCTACCATTGTTATGTTTTATGTTTGCTGCTGAGTTGAAGACAACTGAAGATAATGTGGGTTGGTTTAGTTTGAAGCTTTGACCATCATTGAAGAAAGAAGAGAAAGAGTGTTGTTGTTAATGAGAGAGCAAACAAAGTTTTGTTTCGATTGACGAAATCCCTAATTCCCAAAAAACCTTTCGATTGAGAAGAGAAAGAGTTTTGTTTCGAATACAAATCTCTAATTCCCAACCGTAAGCTTTAAAATCCAAACCCTAATTGGCGAAAATTTTGATTCGAAAACAAAGTTTTGTTTCGATTTTCACAGGAAAACTCTAAGAAAACACCAAACCCTTTAAAAATCGATTTAATCCCTTAACTTTCTCTTTCTTGTTCTTGTTTTAATTTTAGTCTAAGCTAAAAGTAAAGCAGACCCTTTAATTTTTTTTTAAATTTTAAAAAAATCCATACAATGGCCAAAAAAATCCAGGTGGACGCTTAATTTCTTTCACCAAAGCGTGTTACGGCGCGTGCTTTTCAAACCCAAATTTCTGTTTTATTTAGGCACAAATTGCTTAATTTTTGGAAACGTTTAGGCCCAATTTGTAGCAGTTTAAAGGTTTGAGCTCAAATTGAGCAAGTTGATAAACATTTAGGCCCAAATTGAATATTTGCCCCCTTTTTTTTTTTTTTGCTACACATAAGAACAGAAACTAAACAAAGTGACTAAGGCCTTAGCGTGCCGGTGCCAAGCATGCCTTCCTCCAAAAAGTCTAGAACCTGAAATGGGGGGACATCACAAATGGTAACCCCATGCGAAGTGTCATGAGCCAAATGTGCCAAATGATCTGCGTATCGGTTGCCTACCCTGTATATGTGTTGAATCTCTGAAATCCAGTCTTTTTTAATCAACTCCAAACAATCCCAAACCAAGGTGTAAGTAGGATGGAAATCCACCAAAGTACCCTTAAGAAATGAACAACAACAGCGGCACTCCACTCCATAGTTAAAAGGGAGTAATCCCTGTCTTTTGCAAGTATCAGTCCTTACCGAATACCCCATAACTCCGCTGTTAAACTATTTGTGGCACCAATGTTGAGCATGAAGTTTGTAACCAATTCTCCAGCCGCAATTCGGATTAACCCGCCAGCCGAAACATGATCGTCCTGGTGACGTCTCGAGAGCTGTCTGTATTCAATATATACACACCCTCAGTAAAACAAAACAAATAAATAATGGGCTTGTGGCCCAAAAAAATATAACGGGCTTTGCATTTTATCTCCACCTCGTTCTTTACTCTTACTACTTACTAGTCCAAATGATTTCGGCCAACCTGAAAGCCCACTCTAAAATCTCTCTCTCTCTGAACAATTCCCACGTTATCTTCTTCAAAACTGTCTGAAACGTGTTAAACCCTTTCCAAAAACCCCTGAGAAAACCAGCAATGCTCTGTAATTTCAAGAATGGCTTTCTCTGCTAAAACTCCACGAATCCTCATTAACCCAGACCACCGAAACCTTCTCCACCCGAAACCATACAGCTCCAAATCCCTCTGTTTCTCGAACCACCGCAAAGTCCGGGAGATTTCCTCAACGAAGCCCCACCAACAACTTTCAGTCCTCAACACAGCTTCCTTTAACACCCAAGATCCAAATTCCCATCTCCACCTCCTTTGCCTCCATGGCCGCCTCCAAAAAGCTCTTAGCTACTTTAACTCTATGCAAGAATTGCAAATTCCGTTAGATGAGGACGCTGCAGTTGCTATGGTGAGACTCTGTGAATGGAAGAGAGCTTCTGAAGAAGGCTCTAAAGTCTACTGTTTTATATCGAATTCAAGTAATACTTTGAGTCTTAGGCTTGGAAATGCTTTGTTGAGTATGTTTGTGAGGTTTGGGAACTTGGGTGATGCTTGGTTTGTGTTTGGTAAAATGCAAGAAAGAGATGTTTTTTCTTGGAATGTTTTGATTGGTGGGTATGCGAAAAAAGGGTTTTTTGATGAAGCTCTGTCTTTGTACCATAGGATGTTGTGGTTTGGCTTTAAGCCTGATATTTATACTTTCCCTTGTGTTTTGAGAACTTGTGGGGCTGTTCCGAATTTGGAAAGAGGTAAAGAGGTTCATGCTCATGTTATTAGGTTTGGGTACGAGGCGGATGTTGATGTGGTTAATGCTTTGGTAACTATGTATGTGAAGTGTGGGGATTTGACCAGAGCGAGGTTACTGTTTGACAAAATGACTAGGAGAGATAGGATATCATGGAACGCAATCATTTCGGGGTATTTTGAGAATGAAGAGTGTTTGAAAGGGATAAGGTTGTTTTTTACGATGCGTGAGCGCGGGGTGGATCCAGATTTGATGACTATGACAAGTGTGATATCTGCATGTGAGAGTCTTGGTGATGAGAGATTAGGGAGGGAAATGCATGGATATGTGATTGTAACAGGGATGTCGGATGATGTTTCAGTTTCTAATTCCTTAATCCAAATGTACTCAAGTCTTGGACACTGGGAAGCAGCAGAGAAGGTTTTCGATAGGATGGAATGGAGGGATGTAGTGTCGTGGACAGCAATGATCTCTGGTTATGAGAATAATGTTCTGCCTGATAAAGCTGTGGACACTTACAGAACAATGGAGATGCAGGGTTTCGTGCCTGATGAGATCACTTTAGCCTCTGTTCTGTCTGCTTGTGCCTGTTTAGGTAAGTTAGACATGGGAATTAAGCTTCATGAACTTGCTAGAAGGGCTGGGCTTATATCTTACATTATTGTTGCTAACACGTTAATTGATATGTATTCCAAGTGTAAATGCATTGAAAAGGCTCTAGAAGTGTTCCACAACATTCCTGACAAGGATGTCATTTCTTGGACTGCTATAATTTTGGGGCTTCGGCTTAATAACCGGTGCTTTGAAGCATTGATTTTCTTTCGCCAAATGAAACTGAGTTTAAAACCAAATTCTGTCACTCTAGTCTCTGTTCTATCTGCTTGTGCTAGGATAGGAGCTCTGATGTGTGGGAAAGAGATTCACGCATATGCATTGAGGACTGGGATGGGACTTGAGGGTTTCCTGCCCAATGCACTTCTGGACATGTATGTGAGGTGTGGAAGAATGGAACCTGCGTGGAACCAATTTAACTCGCAGAAAAAAGATGTTGCAGCATGGAATATTCTGCTGACAGGATACGCACAAAGGGGACAAGGGACACTGGCTGTGGAGTTCTTTAATAGAATGCTTGAGTCTAATGTCTATCCAGATGAGATTACATTCATTACACTCTTATGTGCTTGCAGTAAATCGGGAATGGTGACTGAAGGTTTGAAGTGCTTTCATAGCATGGAACTGGAATATGGTATCACCCCAAATTTGAAGCATTATGCATGTGTGGTTGATTTGCTTGGCCGTGCTGGGCAGTTGGAGGAGGCATATGAGTTTATACTAGAAATGCCTATAAAGCCAGATCCAGCTATATGGGGAGCATTGCTAAATGCATGTAGAATCCATCGGCAGGTTGACCTTGGTGAATTTGCAGCTCAGCATATTTTTGAAAGTGATACAAGAAGCATTGGATATTATGTTTTGTTATGTAATTTCTACGCTGACAATGGTAAATGGGATGAAGTTGCAAAAGTTAGAAAGATGATGAAAGATAATGAGTTAACCATTGATCCAGGATGCAGTTGGGTCGAAGTTAAGGGTAAAATCCATGCTTTCCTTAGTGGTGATAATTTTCATCCTCAAATAAATGAAATAAAAGCAGCGCTTGAAGTGATCTATGAGAAAATGAAGTTAGCTGGCCTGGATAGTCCTGAATGTGACGTCATAAATGAAGTTGAAGCTTCAAAAGCTGAGATTTTCTGTGGTCACAGTGAGAGACTGGGTGTTGCATATGGTCTCATTAACACCGCCCCTGGAACACCAATTTGGGTAACGAAGAATCTCTACATGTGCCAAAGCTGTCACAGTACCATTAAATTTATCTCCAAGATTGTGCGCAGGGAGATTTCTGTTAGGGATACTGAACAATTCCACCATTTCAAGGATGGCGTCTGTTCTTGTGGGGATGTGGGGATATTAGGGAAAGGTTGACTGGTAAGATCTCTGAAGAAATTTGACAGTTATGAACTCCCATGTAGATATGTGAAAGGCAGCCTAAATTTTGCAGTGTGAAAATTTTGTACTGGGCTATGCATCATGGACCAGCCTGTTAAAATTAGGATGTATTAGTATGACAAACCACAGAAAGACACAGAATCTTGGAAGTGTTGTAGACATCTGAAGTATTGATGCTCCATTGGCATGTAGAGAGAAAGAGATCCTTTTCTTGTCTCTTGAGCAATATACTTCTAAACAGGGGAGATGACATTCGGGGTGGTGGTGTGCTTGCTGCTAGCGGGAACTTAGTAGATTCCTAAGCAGTAGTTGTAACTTCATGAAAATATGGTAAGGTGTTGTCTGCTTTCCTCTGTTTGTACTGTTGTATGTTTCACTGTAAAGTCAAATACAAGAAATGTTACCTGGAAATTGAGGACGGTGTACAAAATCAAAATTTACAATAATATCATTTCAAAATACATCTATTTTGCTCATGAATTCAAGTTTTCTTTTTGGTTGAATGTTGAAGATATATTTACACCCCTTCCCCCGAAAAATAAAATGTTGAATGTGGTCATGCTTACCTCAGGGCTGCTTAATTAAGGGTTTTTACTTCTATATATGATCACTCTGGAAAGGTTGATGAATCAGCTATTTGCTGAGTTAATACACCATTTTAGTGAAACTTATTTCATTCTATGCTAGCTTCCATGATATTTGCATGCAACTGAAATGGCTTTATATATTTGTCAATGTGTTCATAAAATGGAATGGATATATTGTATGGACCATATCTCATGTTCCTTGTGTAGCCGAAATTATATCTGCATATTTCCATAGTCAGAGGCTTCTAGTAGGGAACAAATGAGACGAACCTGCTAATCATGATATTGCAAGAAAGCATGAAACTGCTATTTGTTTTTAGCACCTGGCACCTGCTACTTGTTTCAATACATCATATACATGCATGCTCTGCTTTAGGTAAGTTTCAGGAGATCAGGAAGAAAGTAGTGCATAAATAGAAATTGTAAAATTGGAATTCCAGAGTGGGAGAAAATTTTGACTAGTATATGGGATTCATAAGAATAAGTCTTCATATCTCAAAAAAAAAAAAAAGTCTTCATAATTGAACAGCCTTCTTTATCCAGAATCAGATTAACAACAAAAGTACCCAAAAGTCACTCTGTTTATTAGATATAGAAGCAAATTAGCACTCACCTAGAGAACAAACTAAAACTATATAACTCTAACACACAACTGATACAATATACATATATTGACCAAATTGAATAGCAATTATATAAAAAAGTATAAACAACAAGCCGTTATCTCACAACTTGACGACCAAATATACAGACATCAAAACCTGAAAAGACCTTACACATTCACTCAATTATTCAACTTAAGAGATTCTTTCTATCAATCTTAAAAAATAATTAAATAAATCACCACAATCTTGAAGAAAATAAATTAGAAAAATCTAAGAGATTGGCCTCAGGGGAGGAATAACATCTTCAAATCTTTACAGCCTTCTTTATTGTTTTGATGGATGACCTGAGGAAGTTGTTTCCCACAGCATCTTCTTCATCATCACTGGTTACTATTGGCTTCTTCCTCATGCACTCCACTCCTTTTTTTCATTCCCAAGATCAAAGATGGAGAAGATGGGATTCGCCGGAAGGCCCTGGCACTCTCTGACCTCATAAGATTTCTTTCCTTCCCGTTCTTCTCAGTTCTTTCCTTTCTGCTTCCAACACCTTCACTAACACCAGGCCCTTCCCAAGCATAGCTACTTCTCCTTGTGGCTTTACTGTTTTCTATCTCAGCATTCTCTTCTTTCTTCTTCAAAACATCCTTCTCTCTAAGAGCCTGCTGCTCCTTCTCAAGTCTTTCCTTTCTGATTCCAACACCTTCACTCGCACTAGCTGCTTCCCAAGCATAGCTCCTTCTTCTTGGTGTTTTACTGCCTCCTATCTCAGCAATCTCTTCCTTCTTCTGCCTGACATCCTTTTCGCGAATTTGTGTTACTGTCTCTTTCTCTTTTTGTGGATATTTTGAATCCAGCTTTTTAATTATTTCATCAGTTTCATTCACTTCTGCATCTTCATTTTGAGGGTCCAATTCCTCTTGAGTGTTCTCTAACAACATTTGCAGCCACCTCTCTACATTCCCTTTCCCACGCTGCTTCCTACTCTCTTCATCTTCCTCCTTTTCTGTTTCTTCAACCACAGGGAATTCACTTTCTTGTCTCTCCTCTTCTATTTCAAGGCTCTGAAACTTCTGCTCAATTGATTTTTCATCTTCTAAAGCAGCTATGGCTTTATCATGCTCCTCACGCTTATCTCTGATGGCATTACTTACTGTGATTGCCAATTCCTCTTCAATTTCTTCATGCTTTTGATCTTCATTTGAAGATAAACCACCTACAGATGCTTTTTGTTCCTCCTCCAGAAACACTCTCAGCTCCTTGTGTGAAGGTGTTCTTGGCCTGAGTCCCGGTAGATAAAGAACAGATTTGCTATCTTCTCCTTCAAAGAAAGTATCATCCATTCTTGACCTCTTCCTTGCATGCTCCCATTCAGGCCTTATCTGCTTCTCAAGCTCATCTCTTTGTTTAAATTTCTTATGAAGTTCCTTCTCGGCAGCATCACATATAGCCTTTTGTGCTTCAAGTCTTGCCATGAGTGCATTTGCTGCAGCCTGGTTAAGTCTCACCTGTTCCTTGTAAACAACACTCCTACAAGAAACAATCAAAACAAGAATATTTTGAATCAGTAAACTGAAATCATAATATTTGTTGTATAAACACTATATATATGCATGCCAATCTTACTGGTGCATAGCGTCCCGAATCATCTTTTCCAGCATAGTCCTGTATGAAGATTGTGCTTCTGCTAGCCTTCTGCACTTTTCTGCCCTTCTCCTACGCTTTATCAGCTCCACTTCCAAGTCTTGAATAGAAATCTTCTCTTCATCATTTTTCCTTCTCATTTCATTCACTTCTTCATCCAACTTCTGAATTTCAGTTTGCATCTTATGTGTTTCTTCCCTTTGTTTCAGTGAATCCCTTGCCATAACAATGGCCTGATATGGATTTGTTACAAAGTCTGGATTCTCATTTTCTTTCAAAGGTTTCATTTTCCTTGCCGCTGAAAGAAACAATTATTATGAGATCAAATGCTTGAGAAATGAATGCAAAGGCAAATTCTTTTTGTACTAACCAATAATAGGAGACTGTGGCCTTATCATCTGCCTGTTGTAATCCAGTGCTTTCAAAGTTGATGAGCTATCGTAAAGTTCCTTTCGACTTACAACTACAGCAGCAGGAGCAAGACCAATTTGCTCTTTTGATTGCATAAAATGCTGTGGAAAAGAATGTGATTCCACTGTTTGTGATGAATTTATTTCTTCATTCTCACCTTCTGCAAACAAGTAGGAAAATGCCCTGTGCCTGCCATATTAACAATACTTGTATATATCATTACACTTCCAATCATAAACTGCATTGAAATAAAGCAATTTAGAGAAAATTCCAAACCTGAAGTCAGAGTTCCGAGAAGCAAAAATTGATAAGAACTGGTTAACAGAAATTCCCAGCTGAAAATCCCACCATGGAACTTGAAATTCTAGCTTGTTATGTTTTTTCTTGCATACTTGCCATTGTAATATCCTCAGATTACTTGCAACAGTCAATCCACCCCCTACAAATATTAGAAAATCACCATAAGTTAACCAATAACCATAATAAAGACATAAACTAAGTAAAAAACAAACAGCAGAGAGCTTGATGGTCATTTAGTAATGTACTTGAGCAAGGAAACCAGTGATCAATATCCCAAGAAAGAGGTGAAGCTGAATCAGCATGGTAGTATAGCACATTCCCATATGGATCCACACGAATTTCTTCTGGATCAAAGCCGGCGTTCCTGAATACAAAGGAAATCATAGAAATTAGGGAAAAGTTTCCATAAATTTCCTTTTGTTAACACATTTTGTTGAGCTTCTAAGTAGATTACCCTAAATGACTGAGCTGCTTCCACAAGAGATTAATGAAAATTTTTGGTTTAGCTGTTGGCTTTGCCTTTGGATCTATAACTGGAAACATTTGCTCCAGCTCCTTTGCTCTCAAACTCTGCAAAATACAAAATATTCCACAAATATGAACCAATTAAATCTCTAGAGCCTTATTTTCTTTCCCATTACCTCATTTTGTATTTTGCAGAAAAACACAATATAAGAAAAAACACCCGAAACCCCATAAACCCAGTTCCCTTCTCATTTCAAGAACCCAGAAAACAGAGAGAAATGGAGGAAAAATCACCTCATTTTGCTGCAAAGCATAAGGGGTGAAGGTGAAAGGAGGGCCATGGTTGTAGGGACCAAGACTACGATCCCTGCAGATTTTCGCATACGCTCTGGGGTACCCAAGACCCTCATCGACCACCAATTCCTCGACGGCGAATCCGTAATCGACTGCCATTTTTTTCCAGTGAGAGTCTTTGTTTGTTTTCTTGGTGAAGAGTGAATAACTAAGAAGAAAATGCTCTGTTACTTGATTGAGAACAGGGGAAAAGAAGGCTTAACGGTCGAATTCTGTTTCTTTGAATTATTATTAGTTTTTTAAAAGAAGATTTGGTAGATTTTTTAAAGTTAGAGGTGTGCCACGTAAGCAAAACTCGATGTGGAGAGTAACGGCTAGATTATTGGATAAGCTGGCCGGGTCGGGTCCCATGAAGAAATTAAATAATTTTTTGGGCCTATGAAAGTTTAGTCCACTTTGCTCATTTTGGAATTTTCATATATTTTTTGTCAAGGTATGGGTTTGAACCGTTGTAAGTATTTTGTCTCTATTGTCATAATTTTTTCCATGCTTTAGGACTTTTCTTTGTTTTGGGTATTTAATTTCATAATAATAACTTTTAATCATTTTTTTGAATTTTAAAATTTCTCTATGTTGTGAATAATGCAACTATTTTCAACCTCCAATATGAGCCATTGAACCTTAGCAAGGGGCAAAGGGATAAAACTCTTTGAAATTTGCATAATTTTGATTATTTTTTTAAAATTTTTTAATACCTACTAAGGATTATTCTTCTACCCATTATTTTCTTTTTTTAATAATTTGCCTAGATTTGGACTGCCATTGAAGTTAAGAACAAAAAAATATCATTAAGCTTTTCCTTTCAATTTGATAAATATTTACATATTTTTTTTATACCTAAAGTCTCAATGCACTATACTAGATTACATGACTATTGATATTAATGTTTAGGGGGCATTATGTTTCTCCCATTAATTAAATTTGAATTGAATCCTTGACAACTTAGGGAATCATACTTTAAATCATCAATCCTTTATTGTTTAAATGAGTAAATTCATTTGTCATAACAAAAGAGTTAAGTTAATGTAATTATGGTTGCTTTGAATCTTGCATCAAATCAATGTAAAGAAATTTAGGCCCCCTAAAAGGGAAGCATGTAGGCTATTGTTTGACCACATTAGGGCTTTTAGGAGATGTGATAGACTTTATATTGTTAGATTTAAAATTAAAGTTGCAATGATTTGGTCCATCATTATTGTTTGAACAAAGATTGAACAAAACATATAAAAAGTAGATGAAAAGATCCTTTTTAGCCAAGTAAAGTACCCCCAATGTCCAATGAAAAATGTCATTTGATTTCTGGGCCCATGGCATAAAAACTATTGGACTTGTTAGATTTTAGTGGGCTAGGCTTATTTGGGTCTCTGGAATAGGACCCAGATTCATAGGGCTTAAGATTGCTTGAAGAAGATTTAATACTAGCAACTTTCTGAAATAGGCAAGTGTACACTAAACACTGAACCAAATACTCTTTTATAGCAGCAATTTGCTTGAGCTTTCCATCAATCTTCTTAGAAATTTATGCATGAAAACAAACCTGCTATGGGTCCTTCTTATTTCCTTTGGAAAGCATTAATCACTATCACTAACTCTCCAAACAAGGCAAGCAAGCCAGCATTGTTTAGAGGATTGAACTTGCAACTGCTAAAGAAGAAGAAATGCCCCCTACCATAGCAAGAGCATAATACTTTCTTCTTTTATTTTTTTTGGTTGAAATGGTAACCATAGAGTCTTTGTACATGGTGGTGTATCATCTCGAGAGTTCGAGTTATTCCATATCTGAGATTCAGATATTTATGATTCCATTCTTGTGAAATTTGTGATAGACTCTACTTTTTACTATTAAATATAAGATGAGTGCCTTCTACCATTAGTCCAATCACAAAAATTTGCAAAATGGTAATAGTAGGAATTAGGGGTATAATCGAGTCGAGTCGAGTAGTGAGCTACTCGAGCTCGAGCATGACACAAGAAACCGAGCTCGATCGAGTTTTGACCATTGAATTCAAGCTCGGCTCAAATCGAGTATCAAATCGACAATGACCGAGTCAAATTCGAATTTTCTTCGAGTCAAGCCTCGAGCTTGCAAATAGTGTCGTATAATGTGAAACTTTGCTTTAGTTTGTGGTCCTTGTGAACAGGATTTAAGGCCGAAAAGGATAGCCCAAACCCAAAACCAACTTAACAAATATCCGAAAAGCCAGTTTTGATCCATTTTATATCTTAAGTTCTTAACTTCCCAAGTCTCTCAAAGGCTACTTTCATTCCCTCCTCTTCCCAACTCCCCCATTGATTCAACGACTCAATCATCTCTTCACTAAAATAATACTAATCCCAGGTTTCTTCTGTTTTTGCAACTTCCAGCCCTCTTTCCTCCATATATGATATCATTTGCAAACAAACAAAACAAAGCTTTCACATCAGGAATATGCCAAAGCATCAAACACTTTAAAATTACTGAGAAAAAAGAAGATATTTTCCAGTTTTCCGTAATCCTAAGCTCACTGAAGTGTTGTTACTCCAATCATGGCCATTGACCAAGAGTCGCAATACCCTTCCTCCTCCTCTACCACCACAACTCCTCTTCTCCTCCACCGCCAGCCATGGTGGCGCCGCCCCTTTCAGTTCAAAAACAGCTTCTCCTCCGAACTTTCAGGAGCAGTAGGAGACTTGGGCACTTTCATCCCAATAGTCTTAACCCTGACCTTGGTTTCTCACTTGGACCTCTCCACAACTCTCATCTTCACTGCATTTTACAACATAGCCACGGGCCTACTCTTCCACATCCCGATGCCTGTTCAACCCATGAAATCCATAGCTTCCGTCGCCGTTTCCGAAACCCCACATCTTACCACCTCCCAAATCGCCACCGCCGGCGCTTCCACGGCCATCTTTCTTTTGGTCCTCGGCGCAACCGGTCTGATGTCAACTCTTTACCGTGTCCTCCCTCTCCCGGTTGTCCGTGGGGTCCAGCTCTCTCAAGGTCTTAACTTTGCCTTCTCAGCCATCAAGTATATCCGTTACAATCAAGATTTTGTCGCTTCTAAATCAACCACCGCACGAGAGTGGTTAGGCCTTGATGGCCTTATTTTGGCCCTTTCAAGTCTCCTCTTTTTGATCATCGTCACTGGCTCTGGTGATCAACACACTTTAGAAGATGATGAATCTATTGACAACAATGAACCGCGTTCCAGAATCTCTAGGAGGTTGAGGATTTTCAGCTCAATTCCAGGTGCTTTGATTGTATTTTTACTTGGATTGGTTTTGTGTTTCATACGTGATCCTTCTATTTTTAATGATATAAAGTTTGGTCCATCAAAGATTGGGTTTTTGACTATTACTTGGGAAGATTGGAAAACTGGGTTTTTGAAAGGAGCTGTGCCACAAATTCCATTGTCTATATTAAATTCAGTTATTGCAGTCTGCAAATTGTCTGGTGATCTGTTTCCTGATAGGGAAATATCTGCTGCTAAGGTTTCTGTTAGTGTTGGGATTATGAATTTGGTGGGATGTTGGTTTGGGGCAATGCCAGTGTGTCATGGTGCAGGAGGGTTAGCTGGTCAATATAGGTTTGGGGCAAGGACTGGATGGTCAGTGGTATTTTTGGGGATTGGGAAGCTGGTGATTGGTTTGGTGTTTGGGAACTCTTTTGTTAGGATTTTAAGTGCATTTCCTATTGGGATCCTTGGAGTGCTTTTGTTGTTTGCTGGAATTGAGTTGGCTATGGCTTCAAGGGATATGAACTCAAAGGAGGAGTCTTTTGTTATGTTGGTTTGTGCTGCTGTTTCTTTGACTGGTTCTAGTGCTGCATTGGGGTTTGTTTGTGGAATCTTGCTGTTTTTGTTGCTGAAGCTAAGAAGAATGGATTGTTCGCGTACCACTTTTAGTAAATTCAAATTCAGGTCTGCAACGGATAATCAAACTAGTTCAATTCCTTGAAGCCTGCGCTTCTTGCCACTGAATGCTAGAGAAGGGAGAATGAGGCAATGTAGGTTGCCCTTATTATATAATGTAAGTTCAAGATTTATTGTACTTTTGTATGTTGATTAAGTTTAGCAGAATCACATGATAGAAGATACTCTGCTTCTATGTATTTTCTGGCTTAGCAGTTAGTGTATAGTGTTATAAGTACTTGCATTATTTTGCATTGTGTATATCTGTTTCCACTAAGAATTCTGATGTATCGCTATCATCTTCCTTGAGAAACTAGTTATGGTAAAATCTCTTTCTTGCAGGAGCAAGCGTCTTACGACTTTTGTTTTTGGTGAAGTTTGCCATTTTTACCATAGAATTCATAGTTAATACTTACCAAATTAGTTCTTCACTTCTTCTATATTATCAAATTTATTGTATTCAAAGACTACCAGGTTTCACATGGTGCAGGAATTGAAAGGGGTAAGAATTTTATTTTTAGCCAGAGTTTCTGTCAATTAGAATTTTCAAACTTGAATGAGTGAACTGTACAGCCACTGAAAGTGAAAGATGTATCAAATTTCAGTCTTCTTAAACTTTGGTAACTCTTGTTTTAGTGAGTAGTTAAGCACTTAATGAAGGTTCACTTGGGAATAACTCTCTTCCTACTTTTCATTTTTGGATGTAACTATTTTCATAGGGATGGAGTATGGACCATTCACCACCATTACTCTAATTATCTGAGCTCTAAGCAGGTTACCATATATATCATATATATGCCTAAAACAAAAGTTGTGCATGGAAATTTCTGACCTGGAAGCTGCCTGAAGTGAAATTCATACTCAATTGGAAGGCCCTTCAGATTCATTCAGAAATATTTGCATGAAATCCTTTTTCCTTTTGGTTTGCACTCCATTTTAGTTTTTCCTTATTGGTTTGCTCCTCTGAGATGGCAGCATTGGAGGAAACTGCAGGAAGGATTTTCAGTTTTCATCCATGTTGGGCTTTTTTCTAGTTGTGGACAATGGACCATGAAGTTAGTTTGGAGTTTGTGTAAAAATCCAGAAGTTGGTTCATGCTTTGCTTTGACATCATCTGAATTCGGAAATGCCGTGCCGTGGCAATTGGTAATTAGATTCTGACTTATAATTTTCCATAAAAAAAAAGGAAAAAAGGAAATTTCCACTTCTTAGACATCAAAATACACCACGCGCTTCGTCGTCCGTGTATAACACGGGTTTGTTGGCAAATGATAAATGGGTAGCTTTCTCATTTGGTGGTCTTTCCTAATCCATCAAGCATCTTGTTACTTTTAAATAAATGATCCTCATTCATTCATAAATTAGTAATATATATATATATATATTTTAACCAAAGTAAAAAAAAAATTATACTAACCCCTCAAAATGAATGAGAAGCAATGTATTTGATAAATTGCATATTCTTTTTCTAGTAATTTATATTTTTCAAAATTTTTAGAGAAAATTTTCAATTGATTAATCTTTAACCATAATTTTTTTTTTCATTTTATGATAAAAAATGCTAAATATCTTTCTCCGCGGCTCCCGCCACTTGTATTCATTCATACGCGCCCCACAATACGTTTGGCTAAAAAATCAAAGTGAATAAAAAATACAATAATAAGTAAAATAAAGAAAAGACAAGCTAACAGACATTGAGCCATTGACCTTGATTCGCTACAACTTCAACTACTATCAAAGTCTTCAACTTTAAGCATTCTCCAAGATCCAAAGCTTCACTAAACTGAAGTTCCGACAGATCTTTGCAAGAACTTCAGCCCTTAAAACAGCTCTACCAAATTTTCAGGTTCGTCTTTCACTCTTTCCTGTGCTTTTTTGAGTGATTAAAACTTGCAAAAGCACCCACCAAACCTTAAGCTTGTATCTGATCTGATGCTCTTGCGTTTTGGATAGTAATTATGTAATGACTGCAGTTCTTATAATGGGGATGTAGGAAACCTGCAATTTTTGTATTTTTAATCGTGTTTGAGGAATTGGGTGTTTATTTTTAGAGGTTTCTTAGAAGTGGGTAGCTGAGAAATATTGGAAAAAAGAAGGTTGAATATTGGAAATCTGGGATCATGAAGAGGGTATTATATGTAGCTGTTGTTGTTTGTATAATGTGTGAAATGTTTATCATGGGGTTGTCAAATTATGTTCCTGAAGTGGAATATGAGTTTAGAAGGGAATCTAATTCGGATGTGGAATACAAGTATGAAAGAATGGGTGAGGTAAAGAAATATTGTAAATCTGTTTTACAATCTGCTTCTGAATTTAAGCCAGAAGATAATAGGATAGCTGATATAAAAGAAGAGCTCAATTTCGGGTATGGGGATTGGCGGCAGGATGTAGGTGATGCTCCCATTATGCCGTTTGATGATAGGGAAATCCCTAAGAACTTGTCGCAGGCTCCTTCGAACATAGCTTCTTTCTGGATCGCAGATGTTGATCATGCTCATCAGACTAAGAAGTCTGTAAGTATCAGTGGCATTTTGATGATAGGCAAAACACTAGATACTTCATTTGCAGAGAGGCCGTATGAGGGCAGCCCTCGATTTCAGATATGGCCTAGTCATACCCAGCTTGCAATGTCCTTTGAAGGGATTTATACCGAAACCAAACAGAATGGTGGGGAAAGAGTGGTGTGCATGTTGGGGGATGCGATGTTGCCATCTAGGGAGTCCGACTCAAACGATCCTTGGGAATGGTTGAAGGGCTCCGATCTGAATTACAACCAAGTGCCTCTTTTGCAAGATGATCAGATATTGCTTGTTCTTCATTATCCATTAACACATACATTGACTAATAGGGTGATACGAGGTGAAATGAAAAGTTTGAATCCAAAATCAAATGCTAAGTACTTTGATCAAGTTCACATTTTGGCTCAGATGCTCAAGTCGACAAGATACGAGTTTGGCTCTGATAAGATTGTGTCCAAGGCATGTGATCCTTATCCATATCAAGATAGCTTGATTGATGCTGGAATTGGTATCTACAAAGGAAATGGATTCTGTGCAATTCTTGAGCAAGTTACTAACAGTGGAGCTTTCACTGTTGTGCCTAACTGGAAATGTAATGGCACTGATGACTACTGTAGTAAGCTGGGTCCTTTTGTGTCAGATAAAGAGATCAAAGCAACAGATGGAAGCTTCAAGGATATCATACTTTTCATGCAGGATGTTAGATGCAAGTCAACACATGGGCTTCGAAATGCTAGTTCTGCGAGAGTTGCTGCAGTTTTTCGGGCTGCTCCTGCATCCGAGGATCAGTACAGAGTGAGATGGAGATCCGGGCTTAGCAACATGACTTTAGCTGCTGAAGGAATCTGGAATTCTTCTAGTGGGCAGCTTTGCATGGTTGGTTGTCTTGGCATAGTAGATTCAGAAGGGAGTACCTGTAACTCTCGTATCTGTTTGTATATTCCTCTCTCGTTCTCCATAAAGCAGCGAAGCATAGTTGTTGGGATCATTTCAAGTATTGATAAAAGTAATAAGGTGTACTTCCCTCTATCATTTGAAAGGCTAGCAAGGCCTACAGAGTTGTGGGATTATTTCAGATCCTCCCATCCCTATTATAGTTACTCAAAACTTCGACAAGCTGGTGCAATCCTAGAAAAGAATGAGCCTTTCAGTTTTGGAACTCTAGTTAAGAAATCCTTGCTGCAATTTCCGAAACTAGAAAATAGAGATTCCTTTTTCTCCAGCCTATCTTTCCTTGCAGAAGATCTGACTCTTCAAATCTCTGCTGTTCCTGATCCATTGCCAAATTCTCATCCTCCAAGAGTGTTTGTACAAATGGATATTCTTTCAGTAGGTCCATTGTTTGGCCGCTATTGGTATTCAAGAAATCTGACCACCTCAGAAGAAGAGACACCTTACAACACTAAAGCTGAATACACTGAGAAACAGCTCCTTTTGAATGTATCAGCTCAACTAACAATAAGTGAAAAAGATTATAGCAATTTTTCTGTTGTTTTCCTCGAAGGTCTTTATGATCCACGTTTTGGACGGATGTATCTTGTTGGCTGCAGGGATGTCCGAGCCTCATGGAACATCTTATTTCAGAGCATGGATCTTGAATCAGGGTTGGATTGCTTAACAGAAGTCATAGTGTCTTACCCACCCACTACAGCTCGGTGGTTGGTCAATCCAACTGCAATAATTTCCATAGCCAGCCGCAGAACTGAAGATGATCCACTATATTTTGGAACGGTTAAGCTTCAAACTCTTCCCATTATGTACAGGAAGCAGAGGGAAGATATCCTCTCTCGCCGTGGTGTGGAGGGAATCCTTCGTATTTTGACCCTTTCATTAGCAATTGCTTGCATTTCAAGTCAACTCTATTACCTCAACCAGAACCCTGATTCCACTCCTTTTACTTCCCTTGTTATGCTGGGTGTCCAAGCCCTCGGGTATAGTATTCCTCTTATTACCGGTGCTGAAGCTCTATTCAAAAGGGAGGCTTCTGATTCTTATGAAATGCAATCTTATGATCTTGAGAAGAGTCAGTGGTTGAACATGATCGATTACACAGTGAAGCTTCTTGTGCTGGTGATGTTTCTTCTGACTCTGAGGCTTTGCCAGAAGGTGTGGAAATCTCGCATCAGATTACTGTCACGAACCCCACTTGAACCACACCGTGTCCCAAGTGACAAATGGGTATTTGTTGCAACCCTTACCATACATGTCATTGGGTACATAGTTGTTCTGATCATTCATACTGCTAAAACTAGTCAGAGACCGCTTCAAACAGATAAGTTTATAGATTCAAGGGGTCAATCTCGAACACTTAGGGAATGGGAAATTGAACTAGAGGAGTATATAGGCCTTGTTCAAGATTTCTTCTTGCTCCCTCAAGTCATTGGGAATGTTATATGGCAAATCAATAGCAAACCTCTCAGGAAGCTATATTTTCTTGGGATTACAGTGGTCAGACTTCTTCCACATCTTTATGACTATATAAGATCACCGGTTCCCAATCCTTACTTTGCTGAGGAGTACGAGTTTGTGAACCCAACTTCGGACTTCTACTCTAGTTTTGGAGACGTCGCCATTCCTCTCACTGCAGTTTTCCTTGCAGTTGCCGTCTATTGTCAGCAAAGGTGGAGTTATGAGCAGCTCAGCCGGATTCTCACCTTCCGGCAGTATAGGCTTCTTCCTGCAGGATCAAGAGTTTATGAGAGGCTGCCTTCCAAGTCAATGGAAACAGAACTAGCTTCTGATGTGAATGGAAATACCTCACATAAGCTAGACTCTGATGATGAAGAATAGTATGAATTCCTTGTAAACATTACTGACAGAAGAGAAGAGTTGTTGTAAACATAACTGAAATTAGGTGATATTGTAATGTATGTTGTCCAAATATGCATGTTGGCTTCTTAAACAGTTCTTAAAGCTTGGTTTTGTCCTGCATACTTTGATCATTTTCACATCAATAGAAAACAGAACAATTCTCAGAAGTTCAGGTTGGTTGTATCTTGGTTTTGTCCCCAGCATTTCACTTTACATATTTCTTATGGTCATAGATAGCAATTTTCAACTTGTCTCCTGCTTGTATTCTATATTCTGGTAAATGCTTAACATTTTTAGCCCACAAAGCTTCTTCTTTCTCCCCTATTAAATGCCATTTCCAACTTGGACGAATCATGAAAATGGTTTTTACTAAAACCCTAACTTGATCATTAGAGCCCCATAAAGACTTTTCAGTACTAAAATTTGGCAGTAAAGTACATTTCTAGAAGAATTTTGGCAGTAATTAAACAGCATAAGTTGTTGCTAGTCCTTAGCCTTGTGTAGTAATTAATTAACAAGCCCAATCTATTTTTTAACTCCAAAGACTTCTTTCAAAGCAAAAATATACCAAGAAAAAAAAAAGCAAACGTCTCACATTCTTACTAATATTTTTTACCTGCATCTTGCATGATGGATTGGAGGTAGCAAGAGGAACTACAATCAGAAATCTGTCAAAAAATAATTCGAATGGGACAAAATTTGGGATGATAATGAAAGAAAAAAATATATATAAATATGAAAAAAATCTATGGCTACATATATAGATCCCAAGGAGGGTTGTAGCATTATAACCTTACCAAATATACTTATCCAAATATATGGGTCTATTTGCTGTATTTAAAAGGTGTAGGGGGCTCTTGAAAGTTAGGTCAAAGTGTGGATCATGGATCTTCAATAAGTACACTAAATTGATTTTTCTAAAGAAATAGATATTTTCATGGTCTAAAAATGCTGCTGTTTTTTTCCTTTTGAAAATTATAAATGCCCATGCTAAATTTTCCAGAATAAAAAACGTCTATATATCGTTTTTTGAGAGAAAAAAACGTCTGTATAATCGTCTGCTCGAGACTTGGAGTTGATGTATATGTAGCTTCTCTAAAGACTAAAACTAATGTTAAATAAACAAAACATTAATAAAATAAAAATCAAAGTTTTAAATTAAAAAAAAAATCCCATATATATGTTCATGCATGGAAATTCAATTTGAATAAAGAAGAAGTATATATTAACTTGTAGTATTCAATAATTGATGAGTTAGGTTGTTTTGACATGTGTGGCTTGGTTGGAACACTTTGTAAGTGTAGGAGCTTTAATTGACCATGCAAATTGCAACTACTTTTTCTTGGTTTGCTTGCTGCATAAATATTCTCCTATCCAAAAGAATACTACTTTGAATCTTACATTCTTCAAATTGAAATTAAAAAGAGAACATATTGAAGAATAAATTAAAATATATCATTTACATATAAAACACCTCGTTTTTCTAAATTGAAGATTTGCCAAATCCTTAACTAGTCACAATTAATTTTCATGAGTCATGAGTCATGACAATTTATATATATTCGCTGCCATCCAAAGCCACATCCCACATGAATGGTAAGGGGGGCGGCTATATATATATATATATGTTAAATCAAAAATAGTATACATACTGATAAAAGGATACATAAAAATATGGGTTAGAACTTAGAAGTAAAGTCAAATGGAAGCATTAATTCAATCTTGAACACATCATTTTCTGGTTTGGGTGGCTGTACTTATCAAGTAATTAAGGATTTAATTAAGA
The DNA here is from genome assembly GCA_001974825.2 of Corchorus olitorius. Lineage (NCBI taxonomy): Eukaryota > Viridiplantae > Streptophyta > Magnoliopsida > Malvales > Malvaceae > Corchorus > Corchorus olitorius. Next base: position 163,558 of record AWUE01014974.1, on the reverse strand, counting down.
ATTTGAGGTTCTCGTTTAATTAACTGTATTTCATTCTTTTTAGTCTACATTTTGTTTTTCATGAAAATTAGAAACATACACTAATTAGTTGAGTTGAGACGTTCCATTAAAATTGCAGCAGGGATGGAGGTTGGGAACAAAGTAGCTAGTAAATTAAATTGTTTTTAAGGAATAAAAAGTCAAAAGAATGAATGCAAATGCAATGAAGGGAGGAAATTAAGTCCAAAGAGGAGAGCTTTCCAAAACCGGTGCGGTAGAAAAATGTCAATTAACAAACCAATATTTTCATGTTCAGTCGCTCACATGAATTGCAGGGGCCGGTGGAAAATTTAAAGGCCGGCCACCAAAAAACATTCACTTTTAAGTCCAAGATAACAAAATACTGGATGGAAATCCTCTGCCCCAAGTTCTGTGCCCCACTTTATGCCTCATTCACTAAATCATGCCACATGTCCCTTGTGTTATACCTTATTTGTTTTTAAGTTTTAATAAGTAATATTTATACAAGAAAATAAAATAAGAAACCCACATAAACACCAAGTTTAGCCCCAAATTAACAATAAATAATTATATATAAGGGTTAATCCTAAAATTTAATACATTTCCCACAGGGTTTTAGAATGAAAATATAAAATTTAATTTAATTACGCAAATAAGGAATAACATTAAAAACTGAAAAGGGACATGTGTCATTAATTAATGGATGAGGTACAAGTGGGACACAAAAATTGGGGCAGAGGATTTTCATTCCAAAATACTATATTGAATCATCTCATTCTCGTAAATCACGAGAACCCAGGAAATGAAACTGACTTATATATTAGGTTTCATTGTTTCTTTCTTGGCCAACTAACTGACTTCAAGTGAGAAAATAAAATTATTACTACTACTGATCACTAAGCTAATTTGCAACAGATTTGAAATTTGATTACACAAAATCTAAAAGGAAAAAACATAAAAAAGGACAGTTAGGTTACAAATTACTAAAAATATCATGTAAGAGATGATCAACTGTCCATATGGCATATACTATTAGAAACTAGACAAAAATATAGGAGGCCAAATCGAGCATCATTAATAATAATTAATTAAAGGGTAATTATTTGATACATTGTCAATGTAAAATTTGGACTCTATGACTACAAGCGAGATGAAGAGTTGACACGTGTTCATTTTCTGAATTAATTATATTTTAAATATTTCAATCTAGTCCCTAGGGGATACATGTCACCCTTCTAGACCCGCATGTGCAATCTGCTAAACTTCACGGTGTATTGAATAATTTTCCTTAATTAAATTTGTATCTTATCAAATGTTAAGAATCGTTACAGTTGTGATCCCAAGTACGTATAGATTGGTGACTAGTGACTACTAACTACGTACATCTAAATTGGTGGATTAGGAGAAAGTAGAAAGTTTGGTTTTTATATGACATGGACACAAAGTATAAAAATAAGAAGACTCACCATGCTTACGTGGCAATGCCACGTCAAGTTCAAGGGGCACCATACGTGCAGGGACGAAGAATCCTTCCAAAATATTGTACTGATGTAAGTCCTCAGTCAGTCCTCACCTACCAATAAGATTACAATTTGAAAGCAACGTTGCTGCATTTTTTCTTTTATTTTACATGAGTAATCTCTAATTTTCCTACACATGTTTTTATTCAAAATTTGAACATAAAATAATATATTAGAATTATTCAAATATATAATAAAAAAATGCTCCTAAAACCATCAATATCACTAAAAGAAAATTATGTGCATGCACAATTTATTTTGCTTAGGATAATGTATTTCATTGTATTTTTTAATGAAAATAGTCAAATAGTATATATATATATATATAAGTAAAATTTATCCGTATATACTTGGTAATAATACGACATTTATAATTTTAATCATAACAAAAACTCCATTCAAGTTCCACCGGAAATTTGAGCTCGATATATATGGGAATGGGATCTAATATATACAATATAATATATTAAAGAATTATTCTTTATAAGAAAAAACCATCTTTTTTTTTCAAAATTCAATTGTGACCTGAATTATATTCAGTCTTCTACACTATTTGAATGAAGTCAAATTGCTTGTATTCAAAGTATTTGAAGAGATACATTACATATCTTTGGTTTAAATCTTTAATGAATATAATTAAAGAATATATAAAAATATTAAAATAATAATATATACATTCCCTATTGCTATTTTTTATTTCTTTTTAACAGGTGCATGCTATAAAGATTTTGGTCTATCAAAATGGAAATCATATACTATACTTTTCTTGATAAAATTATAACGAGGAAAAAGACACTTCTAAGCAGAGAAAAAATGAGGGTTCTTTTATGGAGGCGCAGGACTGAATAGGAATGAGGACCCGCAGCTAACGAAACGAACAGTTGCATGCGGTGTTCTTTTGGCAGTGTTCGGAACAAGAAAAGCAACTTGAAATGAAAATCAATAATAATCCAATTATATACCAAAGTTGAAAAGTTGACTTTTTTTTTTTTTTTAAATTGTGTTTATTAGGTTCAATGTATATTTTTTTATTTATTGAATCAGCCAAACCTGAAAAATATTGCTACAAAAGGGTAGGGTAGTATCGTGGAGAAACTTTCAATCTTTCAATACTTGCAAGTAGGAAAAACCAACCCCATGCTAATTGCTATGCATCCATTTTTTTTAAAATTTCTTCCGTGACATTTGGACCAAACTTTTTTTTCTTATCTTCAAAATTAATGTTACCAAGTAAACATCATGCATGCGGCTTAATTTTATATGGAAAAAAAAAAAATTATGGTTGGTGAAGGTAAAGTAGCAATCATCACATGTTCTTATTTAGATAAAAAGAAAAGAGCTTACGACTTTTATGACTATATTCATTGTATTAATATTAAGGCAATTAATAACGAGATTTTTTATAAGTTAGGAGAGAACTATCAATTGTGTACATATACCCAATTAATAACGAAAAGGTAAAGGCTTAATAGAGTAGTAATAATTTGGCTTGTGTGAACTAATAAGATTGGGAAAATTTACCAGTGAATTTAAAATTATCAATTGGACACCTAAATTTATATAAAAAAAGTTTATAAACTAGTTTTTTTATGGAAATTGGTTAAATTTCGTTAATAATTGGACGGACCATTTTTTTATGAAAATTGGTATGGTTCCAATAAATTTAGACCCAGTTTTCCATCTAATTGTTAAAAAAAAACAAATTTCATCCAAAATACTAATTTATCCCCTTTTTATAAGTTTATATGAGATGTGTAATTGGCATTTTTGGAAGTTCAATGACTAATTTATCCATTTCTTACAAATTTAGGACTCATATTGTCTATTATAACTTCTAGGTGGAATCTGGTCATTTCTGGGTTGAGTTATCAGTACTTGAGTAGCTAGGCTTAACTTGCTTTGATTTTTAGTTCTGCCTTTTGTTCTTTGAACAAAATTGTACTGGGTAAAGCACTTATGCTTTTTTTTTTTAAAATAAATAAATTGATTTAATTATTTAAAAATAAATAGATGAAAAAATTTCAATTAAATAAAGGTACAAAGACTTTATGAACTCGATTTAATGTGAGTTACCATGAGAGAAGGCAAAAAAAGAAAAAAACATAATATCATAAATTTGAGCGGTATAAAACTAAGTTGGTGAAATATTCATAGCTAATTTTCAATAAGATTGTTCTGCTACATAATTTTTTTTCCAATAAGATATAATTTATATAAAATGTAACAAAACAAAAAAGAAAAGAAGGATCTTTCTTTGCTTGTACAAAATCTCTAGAAACATGGAAAAGATGTGAATAATAAATAAAGAAAAATAAAAGAAAATTGGTGTATTTTGCATTCAGTTGTTTTTTAGTGATGCTGCAGTCATGTAGATATGATTTGGTTTCTAGAAACATGACTTAATAACAATTTATTACTGGAAATTTTCAGTTTTCCCTTTATTTTTTGCCACCATATATATATTCCCCGGTCTCTTTGCTCAATATAACATGCCTTGGTAATGGTTCGTGTATTATAATTTCTTCTAGAAATCTTTAATTGTAATTGTGTTTGAACTAATTAATAATCTTTCTAGAAGCCATAAAGACAAATGAGTAAACATGAGGGCAAATCGGATTTCCTACCTTTTTCAACATATATAATAACCCAAAAAACGAGGGGATCAATAAGGAAGAAAAGAAGTCAAAGCCTTGACAATAAAGATATAATTTCCTTGCCATTCAAGAGTTCTTACTTGGTAAGATGAGATCATTGGTGATGTTTTTCGTAGGAAAAATGATTTTCCGAGGTGTTAATGTCTTTACTTTTCTTGTTTCTTGTTCAGATCATTTTGGGATTTCTATATTTTTTGTTAAGGGTTGAACAATCTTTAATTTGCCCAATTTTCAATATTCGAGATTTATTCTAGTTAATTAATTTATTTATTTTCACCTTATATATGGGATTTGACTTTTATCATGAACCCAAAAATGACCACTGTCACATTTCTGGCATATGAATTTTGACATTCAATTTTTGTAAGTTTGGTTTCATTTCAAACTATGTGATGTTGTTTCCAGAAGATTGAATGGACTTAAGGGACAATTCAATTTATTTATCTTAATAACAGTACTTTATGGAGACTTAAATTGTGATTAATTTTAAGTCCTTGCTTAATTAAAGGTATTTTTTTTTGGTATCCCATTCGGTATCCAGGGTTTTGCCCTGATTAATCCGGATCCGACCCGCATCGCGCACCTGGTTATGGTGGGTGAGTCTCCCAACAGGGGCAGCTGCGTATGTAAGGTCTCGAACTTGAGACCTGCTTAAGCTGGAACAAGCCGCTTATCACTTGATCCAACCCCTTGTTGGTAAAGGTATTTTTTTAGGTAATTAATAGAAGATAAAAAATTATCTTCAATTCCAATTAAGAAAAAAACTAGTAACATTGTATGGGTTTATTGGAGATTGTAAAGGTGGGAGTTTATATAGGCATACCTTATCAAACATTTTCTCTTATATATATCACACCGTCAGTGGAGTTTAGCAGACTGCACAAACGGGTCTTGAAGGGTGACATGTGTCCCCTAGGGACTAGATTGAAATATTTAAAATTTAATTAATTCAGAAAATGGACATGTGTTAACTCCACAACCCGCTTGTGGAGTTCAAAATTTACACCGTCGCTGTATCAAATAATTATCCTTGATAGATTTGTAATTTTTATATTTTAACATTTTTTTAGCTCTTTATTAGTTTAACATTTAAACTTGTTAGGATTTAAAATTTTAATCATGATGATCACTAAAACGAGGAATTCATCACTATACCGTATGATACATGATTATTTGATACAATGGACTTCCTAATAAGCAAGAAATTGGGGGAATATCAGAAAAGGGAAAATATATATATTGGACTAAATCAAAATGATGACAATGTGTGTGATCTCAAGATTTGCATTTAGACATTTAGTTTGAAAAAGTTACTATCATCAGTTTGACCCCAAAGGAGATTATTATTACCCCTTATAGCTATAATTTTTAAACGTCTTGAAATGTCCAAACAATTTTCAGTTCTTTAATGAGTAGAAAAGGAATCCAAACACGAAATTTCAACTTGAATTTCATGGATATATATACTTATGTTCATTGAAAAATGAAGATATATATGAATTTTCCCCCAAGAAAATGGAGTATATATATATATATCTCCTCTAGAATTTATATAGTAAATGTTCGTAGGTCAGCAACTATGTCATGTCATCTAAACAGTGCAAAGCTTTCCTCCTATCATACTTGATTACTTTCCCCGACAAACATATTATAATTGAGATTATGTTGGCCTTTTTAATGGTTTGTCACTCTTTAAATTAAAAAATAACTTTTGACAAAAACAAAATACTACTATATTTTCTTGGGTGCATGCTGTCAAACGAGACCTTTAAGTCTTTTAAACAACTAGTTAAAAAATCTTTCATTTTCAACCCTTAATGATGTGAATTTCACGTGAAAAAATCTCATTACAAAAGTAGACGATATAATCATTTTCTTTAGTATTTTCATTTTATTTTGAGTATTTAGAAAATATAATCATATATTACTTGAAATTTTATACTATAATTTTTTTCCAAAAGAATTTTCTTTTAAAAAATATGTAATCAATAAGTTTCACGTATGTGTCAAAAAAAAATATGTATATAACTAATTCTATCCCTAATCAAGTCAGAGAATCGTCCTATATTAATTAAAATAGAGTTTGCTTAAAGAGAACAAATGTCGAAACACTCAAACTAACAAATTTTTTGATGCCTATAATTTTTAATGTAATGAATCAGAAAATAGTGAATGGGACGGAAAATAAACAAATTTGGCCTTATTATTATTTAGTAAATACAGTATACTCAAAAATTAGATAACACGACCCAATAAAAAAAAAGGTTGGTACATATTATTAATTGGACCCATTTGCCATATGGTTATTAGTTAGCCGTTTTTTAGGTAAACAATGAAAATAAGTAGGAAAACACAGAAAACGAAAGAAGTAAAAATAATTTACTATTCAAATTCTTAATCAACCGAGTAGAATTTAAAGTCCTTCAAAAAAGGTGGCATGAAATCTTATGGCCTTCCGATTTTGTCCGCAGAATTATTTAGTTATTTCAAAGACTCAACAAGCTGAAGAACCTTCTTCCGTTTCTTTCATTTTTACTACAATTCTGCCATCCATACGATTCAATGCCCACGAAACAACCCGGAAAAGTTAGGGACTTTGGACCCCAAAAAAGAAAAAAAAAAATCCGAGCCGCCAGCATTATTTCGTTCTAACCAACTTGTATATATAGCCAAACCCAATCTTGATTTTCATTAACACTCTCCCAAACTGGTTTTTGTTTTCAGAGAGTTCAAACAAAACTCTTGACCATTCTCTTCCTCTTTTGGTTCAAAGGAAGAGCTTCATAACAGAAAAAAAAAAAACAAAACACAGTTTCCTTTCTTGTTTCTTGAATCTTTACGTAAGAAAAAAAGGAACCCATTTTTTTAATTCATTCATTTGAGTTCTTGAAGTTGAGAATTTGCATTGTTTTTTGGTGGAGATGGAAGGAAGTGATATTTACAGAGCGAGTAATAGTTTACGAGGGAGTTTAAGGGGGAGTTTACGATCAGGGAGTGCATCGTTATGGAGAAACAATGCGGCGGCGGAAGGTTTTTCCAGGTCTTCGAGGGATGAAGATGATGAAGAAGCTTTGAAATGGGCTGCTCTTGAGAAACTGCCAACCGTTGCTCGTCTCAGGAAAGGTATATTAACGAGCTCTCAAGGTGGAGCTAATGAAATCGATGTTCATGATCTTGGGTGGCAAGAAAAAAGGATTTTGCTCGAGAGGTTGGTTAATGTTGCAGAGGAAGATAATGAGAAGTTCTTGTTGAAACTCAAGAATCGTATAGATAGGTATGAGATGAAACTAGAAGTTTTAGTTTTTTTCTTTTGTTTATGTTTGGTTACTAGGAAAATATATAAAAACAGAGGAAAAAACAGGGGAACTCTGTTTTAGTTTTTGAAAAGATTCTGTTCTAATAATAATAATCTCATGTATTATTGTTTCAGGGTTGGCATCGAACTTCCTACAATCCAAGTCAGATTTGAACATCTTAATATTGAAGCTCAAGCTTTTACAGCAAGCAATGCTTTGCCCACAGTTCTTAATTTCACTTACAGGATATTTCAGGTAGCAACCTGGGAAAATATTCATTAGTCATTAGTATAATTTTTTTTTAATCATTTTAAAGTTTTTTCTCATGTTTCAATTTTTTATTGTGATTCAGGGTATCTTGCATGATATTGGTCTTCTTTCTAGTAGAAAGAAACAATTGACCATCCTTAAAGATGTCAGTGGCATCATTAAACCGGGCAGGTAATGATTTCGATTCTCATCATCACTTTAAACTTTGATTTGGTCCTATAAATTCATATATTAATTTTCTTTTCATTTGAAATTATTACAGGATGACTTTGCTTTTGGGTCCTCCAAGTTCTGGAAAGACTACCCTCTTGTTGGCTTTAGCAGGAAAGCTTGATTCTAGTCTCAAGGTGCTCTAGAAAAAAAATTCTTGTTAATTCTTGCATTAAATTCTGTCTTTTTTTTTTTTTTGGTTTTCCTTCTTTGGGTTTCTAATTTGAAAGTGAAAATCTGTTGCAGTGTTCTGGGAGAGTGACTTACAATGGACATAACATGGATGAGTTTGTGCCCCAAAGAACAGCTGCCTATATCAGTCAACATGATCTTCACATAGGAGAAATGACTGTAAGGGAAACTTTAGCCTTTTCTGCAAGATGCCAAGGGGTTGGAGACCGTTATGGTTAGTCCATTTAATACCATTTTAATATATTTTCTGCATATCAAAAAAAAAATTTTCTTGCCTTTTGATTCTCAAATGAATGAAATTTTGTGCCTTTTGGGTGTTTGCAGAAATGTTATCAGAGTTGGCAAGAAGAGAGAAACAGGCAAATATTAAACCTGATCCTGATCTTGATGTCTTCATGAAGGTAATTGAATAAACAGAATTTATCTCTTGTTTAGCTTAACACGTGTTTGCGAAAAAAGTACTTAAAATTGATGGGAGATCACTTTTTGACATTTCAGGCAGCAGCAACAGAAGGTCAGGAAACAAATGTAACCACTGACTATATTCTAAAGGTAATAAATATCATACATAAGTTCTCAATTTTCTTGAAAGATAAATAATGAAGAAGAAACCCTAATAATCGAATTCGTTTACCATAACTTTTACAGATTTTAGGACTAGAAGTATGTGCTGATACAATGGTGGGAGATGAAATGTTAAGGGGTATCTCTGGAGGACAAAGAAAGCGTGTTACAACAGGTGAAATGCTGGTTGGACCAGCAAAGGCATTGTTCATGGATGAGATATCAACTGGTTTGGACAGTTCTACAACATACCAAATTGTGAACTCACTCAAGCACAGTGTTCACATCCTTAATGGAACTGCAGTCATCTCTCTTCTCCAGCCGGCTCCGGAGACTTATGATCTTTTTGATGACATTATTCTCCTTTCTGATGGCCTAATAGTATACCAGGGTCCCCGTGAACACGTGCTGAGCTTTTTCGAATCAATGGGCTTCAGATGTCCTGAAAGAAAAGGAGTGGCTGATTTCTTGCAAGAAGTAAGTCTTTGTTGTTCTCTTTAATATTGGGAGAAAAGTTGATGTTCCATATTGTATATTAAACTCTCAACTTCATTCATTGCAGGTGACATCAAAGAAAGATCAAATGCAGTATTGGATGCGTCGCGATCAGCCATACAGATTTGTGACTGCCACTGAATTTTCCGAGGCATTCCAATCATTCCATGTGGGAATGAAAATTGGTGATGAACTTGCACTTCCATATCCAAAAGCAAAAAGCCATCCTGCTGCTTTGACTAAGAAGAAGTATGGTGTTGGAGTGAAGGAATTGGTGAAGGCTTCTATTGCAAGGGAATATCTACTGATGAAGAGAAACTCTTTTGTCTACATCTTCAAGTTTATGCAAGTGAGTATTATACTGATTAGTCATAATTAATTCTTGCTACTATAATTATGGTTTATAAAAAAATGACTGACCCTAAATTTTTCCCTTTTTTGCCTTTCTGCTACTAGCTCACCGTGATGGCACTCATAACTTTGACAGTCTTCCTAAGAACTGAAATGAAAAAAGATTCAATAGAATGGGGAGGAATATATATGGGGGCCTTGTTTTTCGGATTGACTACCATCATGTTCAATGGAATGGCTGAGATTTCTATGACCATTGCTAAGCTTCCAGTCTTTTACAAGCAAAGAGACCTCCTTTTCTTTCCTTCATGGGCATATGCTCTACCTACATGGATACTCAAAATCCCCATCACATTTGTAGAAGTTGGCATTTGGGTATTTCTTACCTACTATGTCATTGGATTTGATCCAAATGTAGAAAGGTAACTTGACTTGCAGTATATATATATATAGTTTCTTTCTTGTGATTATTATTAATTCCAATCCGAATTGATGTTGAACTATTTTGTCTGGTGCAGGTTGTTTAGACAGTACCTTCTCCTTGTTCTTGTTAACCAGATGGCTTCCGGATTGTTTCGGTTTATTGCTGCAACTGGTAGAAACATGATTGTTGCTAACACTTTTGGGTCATTTGCCTTGCTGATCACTTTTGTCTTGGGTGGCTTTGTGCTGTCAAAAGGTACATTAAACCTTGGAAACTGATTAGCATATCAAATTTTCTATTGAAATCAAAGTTTAAACTGTTCTAACTCAAATGTCTTTGTACAATGTCACAGATGACATAAAGAAATGGTGGATATGGGGTTACTACATTTCACCTATGATGTATGGCCAAAATGCAATGCTGGTTAATGAGTTGCTGGGCCACCAATGGAGCAAAGTAATACTTTGAATTTTTGCAATGCTTAAAATTCTGCTTTTATATCTTAACAATCTTCTTATCTTCTTTTCTTTTTTCTTTTGAAGCCTCTGCCAAACGAAACAGAAGCAGCGGGGCTTACAATCCTGAAGTCACGAAATTTCCCCACTGATCCCAATTGGTTTTGGATTGGTGTAGGGGGGTTGGTTGGTTTCATATTAGTGTTCAACTTATGTTATACTCTGGCTCTTTCCTTTTTAAAACGTAAGTATAGCTTTACCTTGTTAAATATTTATTTATGCCTCTTTTGGAAGCTGAGAGCTAATGTTAATACCAATTTGTCAAATAAAAAATGCAGCATTTGAGAAGGCTCAGGCTGTGATATCAGAAGAACCTGAAAACAAGGAAGTTGGGCTTGGCGCTGGCAACATTCAGCTATCAAGCTATGAAGATAGATCAGGTATATAAGAATTGATTATATTTGTGTCACTCTGTTTGTATAGAATATTCCATTATCATATCTCTAACACTAAATCTAATTGACATTATACAGATGATGTTCGAAGAAGCATCTCTTCCAAATCCTCCTCTATGACTGAGGCAACTGCCAGCGCAATTGCCAACAAGAAAAGAGGAATGGTTCTCCCATTTGAGCCACATTCCCTCACATTTGATAACGTTGTATATTCTGTTGATATGCCACAGGTAAATATTAGGTTCCATGTGCATACCAAGTTCAATGTTTCAGTTCAATGTAGACATCTGATTGAATTGCAAATTTGCAGGAAATGAAAGAACAAGGTGTCACTGAAGATAGACTGGTGCTATTGAAGGGTGTTAGTGGTGCCTTCAGACCAGGTGTTCTCACAGCTCTAATGGGTGTTAGTGGTGCCGGTAAAACCACTCTGATGGACGTGTTGGCTGGTAGGAAAACTGGTGGTTATATTGATGGGGACATCACAGTTTCTGGTTACCCTAAGAGGCAAGAAACATTTGCTCGTGTATCCGGATACTGTGAGCAAAATGATATTCACTCTCCTCATGTCACAGTGTATGAGTCCTTGCTATATTCTGCTTGGCTTCGATTACCCACTGAAGTCGATGCTCAGACCAGAAAGGTTAATATTTTAAACCCCTTTAGGTTTCAAGTCAGAATCTAACAAAAATAACACATCATTAAGCTAATGGTTTTGTTTCAAATGTTTTCAGATGTTCATTGAGGAAGTCATGGAACTTGTGGAACTTACTCCATTAAGGCAAGCTCTAATTGGCTTACCTGGTGTAAATGGGTTGTCAACCGAGCAACGCAAGAGGCTTACTATCGCAGTTGAGCTTGTGGCGAATCCTTCTATCATTTTTATGGATGAGCCAACTTCTGGGCTTGATGCAAGAGCAGCTGCTATTGTTATGAGAACAGTCAGGAACACAGTGGACACTGGAAGAACAGTTGTGTGTACCATCCATCAGCCAAGTATAGACATATTTGAAGCATTTGATGAGGTGAGGAATTTCATAAGTTTCAAAGCAAAATTGCTGTTCTTGTAATTGTCCCTTTTATGTAATCGTTCTAACTTATTAAACATTACCATTTCCAGCTATTCCTTATGAAGAGAGGAGGTCAAGAGATATATGTGGGACCATTAGGACACCATTCTAAACATCTTATCAAGTATTTTGAGGAAGTTCCTGGAGTTAGCAAAATCAAGGATGGCTACAATCCAGCAACTTGGATGTTGGAAGTTACCACTTCAGCACAGGAATTATCTTTGGGTGTTGATTTTGCTGATATCTATAAAAACTCAGACCTATACAGGTAAATAATTAAGTTACTGTGTTACTGTTACATCATTGCAGAAAATTATCTTACTTTACCATAAGATGTTTTTGTTACTGATATATGTCTATATATATGTTCAGGAGAAACAAAGCTCTCATCCAAGATTTAAGCAAAGCTGCCCCTGGAACCAAAGAACTGTATTTTCCAACTCAATACTCTCAGTCATTTTCAACTCAGACTCTAGCTTGCTTATGGAAACAGCACTGGTCATATTGGCGTAACCCGCCATATACGGCTGTGAGGTTGCTCTTCACAATTGTCATTGCATTGATATTTGGGACTATGTTTTGGGACCTTGGCGGGAAAACGTAAGCTGCAATCCAACAACCCCAATCTTCAAATGTTTGTTTGGTTGTTTTTTTACTCATCTTCATATGTCTAATAACGAACACATTGTGGAAATTACAGGAGTCGGAAGCAAGATCTGGCTAATGCATATGGCTCCATGTATGCTGCTGTTCTTTTCATTGGTATCCAAAACGTTATGTCTGTGCAGCCTGTCGTGGCGGTGGAAAGGACGGTGTTTTACAGAGAAAGAGCTGCCGGAATGTACTCTGCCATGCCTTATGCTGTTGCCCAAGTAAGTTTCCTCACATTTTGAAGACATTTCAGATTTTTAGTATGTTCATTAATTTTCCATTACAATTATTAACACCCATTTTTCCAACCTGCAGCTCTTGATCGAGATACCATACATTTTGGTTCAAACTGTTGTTTATGGCGTTATAGTGTATGCAATGATTGGATTCCAATGGGATGTTGCTAAATTCTTCTGGTATATCTTCTTCATGTACTTCACCTTGTTGTACTTCACTTACTACGGTATGATGGCTGTTGCTATTACACCAAACCACCACATTGCTTCCATTGTTTCCGCATTTTTCTACGGAGTCTGGAATCTGTTCTCAGGATTCATCGTCCCCAGACCTGTAAGTCCTTTTTTTTTCCGAACACTTAAACATTTTGATACATCAAAGACAAAAACTGACATTATTGTTCCTAATTACAGAGCATTCCAATCTGGTGGAGATGGTATTACTGGGGTTGTCCCACATCTTGGACCTTGTATGGATTGGTTACTTCACAATTCGGAGATATTAAGGTTCCCTTTGATGGTGACACCCAGACAGTTCAAGAGTACTTGAAGAGCTACTTTGGTTTCGAACATGACTTCCTGGGAGTTGTTGCAGGTGTTATTGTTGGAATTGCAGTGCTGTTTGCAGCAATCTTCGTTGTGTCCATCAAGGCCTTTAACTTCCAAAGACGTTAGAATTTGCAGCTTTTTTGGATCCTCTGTTGTAGAGTAGTAAATGGTAGGAAAAAGGAACAAGTTGAAAAAAAAAGTTCCTCAATGTTTTCTTTAGTCATATGTAAAATCTATGAAAGTTGAATTTCTATATAGTTATATAGTATCAGACAAGACAAATTCTTTGATTGTAATTGATGATTTTGTTGTACCTAAGTACGAATCAATGAATAAATAAACTCTTTTATCTAAATTTGGTCCCTTTATTAGCTCAATTTTATAATTTTGGTCATTCTCGAAGGCTTGGGTTCCCCAAAATCTCCTCCGATTTTCCCAGAAGGACTTCTAAACCCGAGAAAGAAATACCCTTTCTTTTCACCGGTTGAATTAGGCGAAAAATTTCCCTCCGCCGTGAAACTGCCACTAGCGATGCCGCTGTCGGCCGTTCTCCTTCGCTTTTTACCTTTTCTACAATCTGCGTATCCGCTGCATCTTGAGAGATTCATGAGGCTGAAGACTGAAAGGATAATGTGGTCTCAACTTGGAAAAAACCATTACTTCTGGAACTTCTTGAGGATGGAAATCCCGCCGCCGCCAACATCAAATTGATTCCGTAAGCTATCATTCACATAAATTTCCTAAATTTCTTGTTTGATTCGTTCAAATTAAGTTAAATTAATTTATTTAAATTCCAAATACAGTTGTTAGTAGGATAATGTTTTTATTTTATGTTCTAGAATGTCTTGATCGGACATTAGTTGTAAGTGAACTGAGAATTTTCTAGGTTGTCTTTTGACCGGAGATTAGCCACAGACAAAAAAACGACACGTATTTCATTTTCGTGACGTAATTCTTTCTCAGATAGAATTATTTAGAGTGAGAATTCAAAGATTTCTGTTGCATATGTTGACTGTAGAGGGTAAATTGGCTAAAGGCTGCGCATTTTGAACGCCACTGCTTTAATTTAATATAGGAAAATCTTAAAAATGATGAAGTATGTTTGAATATTGAAAAAGTTGACAACTTTAGTAGAGAGGTGAAGTGATCAGCACATTATATAAGAAGAGCCATGGTTTTTTCTTTGGACTCAAGAATTCAATGTCGTTGAGAATTTTATGTGATTTCTGAAGTTGCTAGAATTCCATTGGCAATGGATGGAATTGAACTTTTTCAAGCAAGAAGTAACAGTTTACGATCTAACAGTTCTTCCAGATGGAGAGATGCTAGTTTCAATGTTTTTTCAAGATCTATCCGGGAAGAAGAAGATGAAGTAGCATTATTGAAATGGGCAGCCATTGAAAGACTTCCAACGGTTGCTCGTGTAAGGAAAGGTCTTTGGATCACAGCAGGTGGGGAGACCAGCGAAGTCGATATATCAAAACTTGGGTTAGAAGAAAGGAGGAGCTTGATCGAGAGGTTGATCAAAGATACCGAAGAAGACAATGAAACTTTCTTGTTGAAGCTCAGACAACGCCTTGATAGGCAAGAAAAATTGTTATTATTTCTTCCTTTTGCAAGTTTCCTTAGCATTGGGGGGTAGTGTAGAAGATTTTCCAGATTATTCAAAAAAATTTTGAATTTAGTTTGCATATTTTCTGGGATACTTGACAGGGTTGGTATCGAAATTCCCACACTTGAAGTCAGATTTGAGCATCTGCAGGTTGAGGCAGATGTCTATACAGGAAGCAGGGCTTTGCCTTCTTTTTTCAACTTCTTTGCCAATAAAGTTGAGGTAACTAAAAAATAACATTGATTTTCATTTTTAAATAGGCAAATAGTTTTTTTTTGGCACAAAAATAGGCAAATAGTTTAAAGGGTCCCTATAAGGCTATAACTCTGCTTATTGGTTTTGAAGAGCATCTTGGATTACCTGCATTTGCGATCTAATGGAAAGAAACATTTGTCTATTCTCAAAGATGTGAGTGGAATCATCAGGCCTTGCAGGTGAGAAGCAGCTATTCATTTCATGTTCTCTACTAACCAAATAGGGTTTTCATTGCTGTATTAATATGTTGATTTATGTATATGAAAATGTGCAGAATGACATTGCTTTTGGGTCCTCCAAGTTCTGGAAAGACCACTCTCTTGTTGGCTTTGGCAGGAAAGCTTGATCCTAATCTAAAGGTCCAATTTTTAAACTCTGTTTTGCATTTCTTAGCCGAGTAGCAGTTTATTAGCTTGACTTTAATCTAAAAGGTCCAATTTCTAATGGATTAAACAACTTTCTTTATTCAATAGTATATTTTTAGTGCATTTGTTGCACTGCTAAAATGCTGTAATTTGCCATTACAGTTTTCAGGAAGGGTGACATACAATGGGCATGAATTAAATGAGTTCGTGGCGCAGAGAATTGCTGCATATATCGGTCAACATGATGTCCATATTCCAGAATTAACAGTAAGAGAAACCTTGGCCTTCTCTGCAAGATGCCAGGGCGTTGGACCTCGTTATGGTTAGTTCAAAACATTCGCAACTTCTTTCTGTTGTTTGATATTATAAAATTTCAATCTTATTTTTGCTAAGACATAATAAACCAAGTCTACTTGTTTGAATGGGTAATCGTTTTCAATGTGAATGTTCATCTGTACTACTATGCATGTTGAATGATCTTCCTTGCAAAACGTAGAGATGCTAGCAGAATTGGCAAGAAGAGAGAAGTCTGCAAATATTAAACCTGATCCTGATATCGATGTCTTCATGAAGGTAAGACGTAAGAAACATATGTAAGAAATATGAACATTTGTATTATTTAGATTGGTTGTTAAATACAAGAAATTAAAGACAACTAATTAGTGGTACGGTCGAAGAGAATGCATAGGTTGCCTGAATGGGCTTTTAGAATTTCGGATTTATATATAACTATCTTCTAATATTTCAGGCAACATCCATAGAGGGTCAAGAGACAAGTGTGATGACAGATTACATTATAAAGGTATTATGATTCAGATCACTCTTCTTTGTAATCAAGAGGGAAAGGGAAAAATTCCGTCAAGGCCTCATGCCTAATTCATTTCTTTCGTACCTTCAGGTATTGGGACTGGAATTTTGTGCAGATACTCTTGTAGGGGATGAAATGATAAGGGGCATATCTGGAGGACAAAGGAAGCGAGTAACAACTGGTATATGTTGTCAAGATTTCTCATAATAACGAATAATGACTATTGCTAGTTTAGCTTAGTAGAGCATGCTTTCTTTTTGGAATGATTTATAGGAGAAATGTTGTGTGGACCGGCAAAGGTGCTGCTCATGGATGAGATATCCACTGGTCTGGATAGTTCAACAACATTTCAGATTGTCAAATCGCTGAGGCAACTTATCCACATCCTGAATGGAACTGCCATCATTTCTCTCCTCCAGCCAGCACCAGAGACTTACGAACTCTTTGATGATATCATCCTCCTGTCTGATGGCCAGATTGTGTATCAGGGTCCCCGTGAACATGTTCTCGAGTTTTTTGAATCCATGGGCTTCAAATGTCCTGCAAGAAAGGGTGTCGCTGATTTCTTGCAAGAAGTAAGAATATATGTAGCTTTTGTCTGTCCCCTGTCATCATTTATTAGTATAATCAATTTCCACAGAAGAAGAATAAGAAATTAGAAATCATGAACTATGAATGGAACTATACTCCAGTTGTAGTATTCTCATTAAGATATCATACCTTACTTTTCTATGGATTTTCAGATCTCCATCTCCATATGGTTCTACTAAATTTGGATGTGTCTATATAGTATATACATTATACAGGCTTCTTAATCTAAGATTTGAACTTTCATATATTAAGCCTTGCTAGTAACTCTTGCAGGTTACATCAAGGAAAGATCAGAGACAGTATTGGATGCAAAATGACAGAGCCTATAAATTTGTCACAGTAGATGAATTTGCGGAGGCCTTCCAATCATTTCATGTGGGAAGAAATTTGCGAATTGATCTTACAACTCCATATGATAAGACTCGAAATGATCCTACACTTTTGACTACCAAGAATTATGGTATTAAGGCGATGGAGCTTCTTAAAGCTTGCACCTCGAAAGAACTTTTATTGATGAAGAGGAACTCATTTGTATACATCTTCAAGCTTGTAATGGTATGACTGGGAAATGCAGTATCACGTTTGAGTCTTAATTTAGTGGATTTGATTATGACTAGTTTCTCTGTTTTTGCAAATAGCTTGTGGTGATGGCATTGATAGGATCAACCCTCTTTCTACGTACTGAGATGCACAAGAAGACTGCAATTGATGGAGTAGTTCAGCTGGGTGCTTTGTTCTTTACTGTAATGATGATCATGTTTAATGGAATGTCAGAGATTAATATGACTGTATTCAAGCTTCCAGTCTTCTACAAACAAAGAGACAACTTATTTTATCCTGCTTGGGCATATGCTCTTCCTACATGGATTTTGAAGATTCCTATATCATTAGCAGAGGTTATCACCTGGGTAGGAGTTACCTATTATGTCATGGGAATGGATCCTAATATTTTCAGGTAAGAGAAGAAAATATATGTGTGTGTGTGTATAGAGAGAGAAACTCATGAGTTGGAAAGGTTTTTATTTTGTTTCTCATATTACTTCATTCTCAGTTGAAGGTAACTTGTTGCAGGTTTTTAAAGCAACTCCTTTTACTGCTGCTGACAAACCAGATGGCTTCTGCATTATTTCGACTGGTTGCAGCAGTTGGTCGGGAGTTGACTGTTACTAGTACATTTTCATCATTTGCACTCCTTATTCTTTTTGCAAATTGTGGATTTATCTTGTCACGAGGTATAAAAAGTTAACAAGTTTTCTTTGACTTGCATGATAACAAATGTGTGTTTGCATCAGATATGTTATGAAGATTTAAGCTTGATGCCTTGTCTTTGTGTCTTCCTGTAGAGGATGTGAAGAAATGGTGGATATGGGGTTATTGGATATCACCTATGATGTATACACAGAATGCGATAGCAATTAATGAATTCCTTGGAAAGAGCTGGAAACAAGTAATTTGCTTTTTAGAACTAGCCTGTCATTTCTATACTTCAGGGTGAGCCTTGGTGGGTTACTTGAGGTTTTATCTTGTTCTCTGGAGGTTGAAAGCTCAACCGTGCTGGCATTCTCCTTGTGAAGCAGGGTGCAGGCTGTGTGACTTGGCTCCAGCTTCTGCAATGCTAAAGCCTCTTGCACCAGGCTGCCCTTTTCTTATATTTATTTGCACATTTGTTTGTGTAGTGATCAAGTAAGCTAATGCTTTTGATTTCCTGATAGGTTATTCCACCAATGACAGAACCACTAGGAGTTTTAGTTTTGAAGGCTCGTGGGTTATTTACCGAAGCATACTGGTACTGGATAGGAGTAGGTTCATTGGTCGGATTTGTATTATTATTCAACTTCTTATATACCATGGCTCTTACTTATCTCAACCGTGAGTTTCTTGACACACCTACTAAAAGTTTTTTTTTTTTAAAATTCAAAACGTTCATGTCTGTATTCATATTCTGACAATGTTTGTGCAGCCTTAAATGAATTCCAAGGTGAAAAATCAGAAGTTCAAAACACTGAAGCTGATGATAGAAGTGGAGGAGATTCCCAGGTGTTGCACCAGGGAAGTAACTCTGGTGATCAAACATCTAGAGGTAATGACATTCAATTTTGTATGTACAAGCATGTAGTGGAGTCAGACGTTTTGACATCTTTTGCGACAAACATTGAGCAGGACTATCGACTTCAAATGCTGAGTTACATACAACACGAGACAGGAAAAAGGGCATGATTCTTCCATTTCAACAACACTGCATTACCTTTGCGGATCTTACATACGCAGTAGACATGCCAGAGGTGAACTTGAAGAATAGATGGACAAATTAATCAGAGCTTCGAAAGCTTGTTTATGAATTAATAAGCATGAGAAATAACCATTTGAACTAAAATTTCAGGAAATGAAAGCCCAAGGTGTGATGGAAGGTCGATTGCTTCTTTTGAGGGGGATAAGTGGTGCTTTCAGGCCTGGTGTTCTCACTGCCCTGATGGGTGTTAGTGGAGCAGGGAAAACCACTTTGATGGATGTCTTAGCTGGTAGGAAGACTGGGGGATATATTGAGGGAAGCATTAAAGTTTCAGGGTTTCCCAAAAAGCATGAAACATTTGCTCGTATTTCTGGATACTGTGAGCAAAACGACATCCACTCCCCTAATCTTACTGTTTATGAGTCATTGCTCTTCTCAGCTTGGCTTCGATTAGCTCCTGAAGTGAATTCTGATACAAGAAAGGTAGTTGGCGTAAGCATACTGTGTAGGCGCAGTTTTGTTTACTCATTTTTCTTGTAATTCATTTGTAACAAACAAATGGTTGCGAATTATATGCAGATGTTTATTGAGGAAGTGATGGAGCTTGTTGAACTGACCCCCTTGAGGCAAGCATTAGTTGGGCTGCCGGGTGTTAGTGGTTTGTCAACCGAGCAGCGCAAGAGGCTAACTATTGCAGTTGAGCTAGTGGCAAACCCCTCGATAATATTTATGGATGAGCCAACTTCAGGGCTTGATGCAAGAGCTGCTGCAATTGTTATGAGAACTGTTAGGAACACTGTGGACACCGGAAGGACAGTTGTATGCACTATCCACCAACCAGGGATTGATATATTTGAAGCTTTTGATGAGGTAAGAAATTTTAAAGAACAAACTGAATTTGCCTTGGCCATATTATATATGACAAGCTCTTATCCAAATAACCATTATGGACGGCTTTTGCAGCTACTGTTATTGAAACAAGGAGGACAACAGATATATGTAGGGCCATTGGGTAACAATTCATGCCACTTAATACATTACTTTGAGGTAAACTTCAGTGTTGGTCATTATTTGTTATCAATGAGTGAGACTTTCAGATCATAATTCTTTTCTTACTAACTGTTAATGATATACCTTGTTATTTAATCACAAAGGGAATTGAGGGAGTTAGGAAAATAAAGGATGGACATAACCCAGCAACCTGGATGTTAGAAGTTTCCAGTCCAGCCCAAGAGATGGCTTTGGGGGTTGATTTTGCTGATTTGTATGAAAAGTCGGAACTGTACATGTAAGTACTAGAATGAACTTGGCATCTGAACTTACTAACATATGATTTCAGACATAACATATTATAGCTGGAATCTGTTTCTAAATTTTACCCTTTCGTGGGATATATTTCAGGACAAATAAAGCACTTATTGAAGAATTGAACAAGCCATCTCCTGGTTCAAATGAACTTCATTTTCCTACTCAGTACTCGCAGTCATTTTTCACCCAAGTTTGGGTTTGTTTGTGCAAACAAAGATGGTCATATTGGCGAGATACATCATATACTGCAGTAAGATTTTTCTTCACGACTGTCATAGCCCTACTCTTTGGGACAATGTTCTGGAATCTTGGCTCCAAGAGGTAAGTAACTCGGAAAACTAAAGCCAAACTAATTCTTAAAATTTCATTCTAGCCTTTATTCTAATTAGCTACATTTTTAAAACTGCAGTGAAAAGCAACAAGACATCTTCAATTCATTGGGTTCTATGTATGCTGCTGTTCTCTTTATTGGAGTCCAAAATGCTCAAAGTATACAGCCAGTAGTGCACATTGAGCGAACCGTCTTTTATAGGGAAAAAGCTGCTGGATTGTATTCACCTATGGCCTATGCTTTTGCACAGGTAAAACATTTCTGTGTGGTACTTTAACTATTCACTACTATACTTTAAAATCTTCTCTTCCCAACTATGTTTAAGCATATTGCCCCTAAAAGATATTACCATTTTCTTTTCCCAGGTTTTGATTGAGCTCCCATATATTTTTGTGCAAGCAGTCACTTATAGTGTCATTGTTTATTCAATGATGGCATTTGAATGGACTGCTGCTAAATTCTTATGGTACACATTCTTCATGTATTTTACATGTCTGTACTTCACCTTCTTTGGCATGATGGCTGTGGCTATGACACCAAACTTCCACATTTCTGGAGTCATTGCCAATGGATTTTATGCGATTTGGAATCTATTTACAGGATTTTTAGTCCCGCGCACGGTAAGCTCTTGGCATCCATTGTTCTTGTTATTGTATATATGAAATTGGCTTAAAATTTTCCACCTACTGATCTATTGGTCAATGCAGAAAATTCCTGTGTGGTGGAGGTGGAACTACTGGGCTTGTCCAATGGCCTGGACTTTGTACGGATTGGCTGGATCACAGTATGGTGATATGAAGGATCCTTTTGTGGATACTGGGGAAACTACACAACAATTTCTGGAAAGTTACTTTGGATTCGAGCATGGTTTTGTGCCTGTGGTGGCTGTTGTGATTGTTGGGTGGGCAGTGCTTTTTGCATTTCTGTTTGCAGTTTTCATCAAAATTTTCAATTTCCAAAAGCGATAGGAAGGGTATAATAATTATGTGCATGACTTCCTTCCCATGAATGGAAGAAGATTTCCCTTTTTTTTCTCTTGTTCCTTTGGATTTAAGGAGAAGCTTAATGTAAAAATAAAAATTTGTGACCACATTTATAAGTAGAAATTACAATGCTTTTCGATTGTCTCAACTTCAAACTTCTTTCCAGCGACCCTGTTTTTCATGTTACAAATACAAAATTACAAACTCAACGTCTAAAAGCATTTCCTTCTTCAGACCTGCCTTGCGAATAATGTGCTCTGCGACGGACACTCTCTTCGATTGTTGAGCTTCCTCCCTTCTCAGCACCATAGATGCTTTTATGAGCAGCATCCAAGAAGTTTCTGCCAACAGTTGTGCTGGCTAGTCTAGCCTCCCTAGCATCATCCTCTTCAGCCCTTTTCAACCTCTTCCATCTTTGCTCATCATGCACCTCGGCATCCTGTTGCATTTCACGAAGCCTTGCAGCACGCTCCTCTTCAGAAAGTTTAGGGGCAACATTCCTGCGTCGTCTATCATCCCGATTTGCAGTAACTTTATTGTCATACAAGCTTCTATCTTTTTCTTTATTTTTATCTGCATCGGAATTTGTCGGAGCTTGGGAAGAATATCTATCATGCCTAGACTTGTCATGGTTCCTCCTGACATCATCTTGATCATCATATCTGTATCTCTGCTTGCCACGATGCCTCTCTCGACTTTCTTTTCCCTTTAATTCATCTTCTGAGTCAGATTCTGTTCTGCGATGATGACCCTCATAATCTAAGGTCTTACGATGGGAATTTCTACTTCTATTGTCCTCCTTAGAATCTTCAGAATCTGACTGATGTCTGGATGATGAATGTTTGCTATGCTTGGAACTAGAATGGCGGTGCTTGTGTTCCTTGCGATCACTTGACTTTTCCTTTTCCTTTTTTTTCTTTTCTTTCTTTTCTTCCTTTTCTCCAACCTGTTAACATTAATAGAAACAGCAGTATGATTAGCAATTGCAATAATTACTCATTAAACTGATTCAAAATCACAAGTGATTGTAGAGATTGATTAAGTTCCCCTTCCCCCGTAATTAGCACACATATTTGATTTGCATAGAAATTCATCAGACATATGACACAGATTAATTTGCTTAGTCACTAAAACAGAGAGGAGCAAGAGAATCGAAATGGAATAGCATACCGATTTTTTAATGAGGGCCATCTGGACAGGGTTGTTCTTGATGCGTGCGAGGGCCTCTTGCTCACGTTGGCGAATCAAAAGCAGGGGGTCAGAATGGAGCTTGCGCCATGCATCATTGGCAGAGTGGGGCTTGTCCTCAAACAAAGCTCCTGGGACAGAAGAAGACTGTTTCCCAGAAGCCTCAGCAGCCTTGGATGTCGGGAGGGCGTCTTCAAGAGCTTTGAAACCTCCTCCACCGCTGCCACTGCCGCCTGCAGTAGAGCTACTGGCACCCTTTCCAACAGCAAGTCCAGAGTCATATAAAAAGTCTAATCTCTCCTGCTTCCTACAGAGTAAAGGAAAATGAAGTTTAAAGAGTTAAAACTTTAAAGCTCAAAGCTAAGTTCTTATATCAAAACAACAATGAAAAGAAGATAAACAAAAAAGGGGAAGGAAAAACTTACTGGACAATACCAGCCTGCTCCTGGAGAAGTCGGAATTCAGCACGCTCTCTCTCCTCGTGGATCTGTTTCTTAAGCTCTTCCAACTTTTTCTGCTCAGCCTCATGCTTTTGCTCAGCCTTCCACACATTTTCTATATTCCTCAAGCTTCCCGTATGCCATCCTTTCTTGTTCAAAAACTTCAACGCCATGTTTCAGATTTCGATGGCCGATTTGGGTTAAGGACCAATTCCCTTCTTGTCGATTATTCTATTTCAACCTTTCCTATTGGTAATTAAACAGTTGGTTGAACGAATAAGTAATCAAACCCTAACCAATACATAAAGTTGAAGAAATTCGCAGTTAACTTAACCCTAGAATCGAAATTATAATTTCAATTTCAATTTCACCAAAAGAAAGTCAAAAACTTGTGTGAATGCTAGGGAAGAGAGAATCTTACCAAAGGGAAGCCGTTGGAGCCCTCCAGATGTTTAAAGAGAAAAACTTTCGATGAAGAGAGAGATTTGGGGGAAATTCTGAAGAGAAATTAACAGAAGAGCTGGAGATTGAAATTAAAACTTGCAATTGGAAATCTGTCCACGATTGGGATCGAAGAAGAAGATCTCTTTGGAATTGGTCGGCTAAAGCCTAAGTTGGGTTGGATGGGAAATAGACAGAATGGGTCAAGGCCCAAAGGTTTTGAAGGTCCAATTGCCCTTATTTCTCTTCGGGTGGGCCTTTTGGGTTTTTGTTGGAGTAATTTTCTAGATGCTCTCAGTCACGGGCTGAAACTTTTAAAAATCCAGCCCAAAATTTCTATATCTCTTCAATTGAGAGTATTTTTGACTATTGACCATAAAAGTTGACCTGTCTTTCAATAAACTTTGATAATTAGGATATTTCTCGTGAGAAAAATAAGTGTCAAATCACTTTAATTGATGTGTAATTATTTGATACATCAGCAGTGTAAATTTTGGACTCCACAAGTGGATTATGGAATTGACACATGTCCATTTTTTTAATTAATTAAGTTTTAAATATTTCAATTTAATCCCTAGAAGACACATGTCACCTTTTAGGACCCGCATGTGTAGTCTGCTAAACTCCACTGACGGTGTATTGTATATTTAGCCTTAATTAATTGTTTAATGGTTTATATATGATACACCGGCGGTGGAGTTTAGCAGACTGCACAAGCGGGTCTTAAAGGGTGACATATGTCCCTAAGGATTAGATTGAAATATTTGAAATTTAATTAATTCAGAAAATGGACATGTGTCAACTCCACAACCCGCTTATGGAGTCCAAAATTTACACCACCGGTGTATCAAATAATTACCCATTATTTACTTGAATCTCACAATTTCGTAGAACTTGAATCTAAAATCTCACAATTCAAACACAGTGCATCTAACAATTAAATTAACAACTCGAGTAGTAATCACTTAAACAAACGTTTTGGGTGGTTTTTTCATAAATAACTTTATGGACATATAAACAAAACTATTTGAACTTACTTGAAAGATGAAACCTTATTTAAATAGACATTAAAAATACATATTTCACTCAATTCACTATTGATATTTGTCTTTTTCTTCTAGAGATAGCATCTGGTGACCGGAGATTAGTCAAGACAACAAACTGTAAATCTTGCATATTTATTGTCTATTTCGGGATGACGAAACTAAGAAAATTCTATCTTCCTGACGTATTGTTTCGTGCATATACAACTTTCTTTTTCCTCAATTGAGTAGGAGTTCGAGAAGTTCAAAGATTTCCTTTCGTCGCCTGTGATTACAACTTACTTTTCTACAGTTCTTTTTTTTTTTCGGCCACAATACTTTTCTATAGTTCATATCACATTACTTTTACCATTGGAGGTGAGGGAATCTTAGTGACGTGGTTTAGAGGGAATAGTTGAAACTCGAAATTTTCAATAATAAAATTTTACTTAGAAACTAAAAATTTTATAAATTTTGTATTTGTATATGCATGTACTTATAAGTGTGATTTTCAATTTTTTGAGACCAAGAAAGACCTATAAGATAGAATTAAATTTACTTGAATTTGATAATTTTCTAAATTAGTTAACGGGGCAAATGGGGGATGGATATTTATCGTTGGCACATTCTATAGATGACCAATATTTGACCATTGATTGATTGTCGATTTGTGGAAGCTACCTATGTTGACCGCCATTGCTTCTCTACTACTATTTTATTAAGAAAAAATGATGAAAAGCAACAAAAAGTCATGGTTTTTGAAACCGGACCGGTACTAGAACCGGTGATTGTTCCGGTCGACGGTTTGATCGATCCGACCGGTTCAATTATCGGTCCGGTCTGATAAGGGCATTTTATGGAAATTGTTGGCATTTTACCTTTTAAATATTATGTAAGGTATATACATGTCATATAAGAGCATTTGGTGCAGTGGCTTGAGTGTTTTTTTCTACCCACAAGGTTGTGGGTTCAAAACTCACCACCTTCAAAAAAAATTTCCCAATTTTCTCAACTATCAAACTGGTTCTATCCGGTCAGAACCCGGTCGTTCCCACACCTTTAAGGACCGGATATGCCAGCTGTTCTCGATTAAACCGGTCCGACCGATCGATACAGTCCGGTTTTGAAAACAATGCAAAAAGTGTAATTTTTTCATTGAATGTGTTGAAATTATATATATACAGAGTATTTTAGTAACAAATCTAACCAGCTATTAACTAATCTTAAACCAACTATTAACTGACTAGTTCATGAGTAGCAAAACCAACTATTAATTGACTTAACACAAGCTTAGTTAACAAAACTACACCGTTTTGTATAACTTAATAACTAGTAATAAGGATATATATATACTCATGAAGTAATTATAAAATAAAATAAAAAATAATAATTATGGGAAGTGAAAGTACTAAAAAATCAGTCAAAAGATTTAACCTTATTAATTTGATTACTATTTAGCTTGGTTTTTTCGTCATTTCAATATTGGTTTTTTCGTTATTCTCACAAACTTCTAAGGGTATTTTTGACTTTCTAACAATTTAATATAATATAACATAACATATTTATAAGTGGTTTGGTTAAACGATCTATTTAACATTATATAATTTTCTCTTCGGTTATCCAATTAAGGTGATTTAAGTGTCTATTAAAAGATTGTTCCATGATCTACAACTTTCATTAAGGACTCGAAAACTAAATTTAATGTTTCAAGTATCAAAAATGCTTCCGAAAAATTTGTTGTTTCGGTTAACGAGAATAGACGGTCCTCCACTTAATATTATATAACTTTTGCTCTAGATGTCTGATTGAGATGATTCAGGTGTCTCATGAAAGGTTGTTCCATGATTTACAACTTTCATGATGGACTCGAAAACTAAATTTAATGTTCAAGGTATAAAAAATGCTTCCAAAGAATTAGTTGTTTCGGTTAACGGAAATAGATGGTCTACTTAATATTACATAATTTGAGCTTATAATGGAAATTGGACCCATGGAGGGTTTTTTTCAAACTTTCCAAAATACCCTCGGTCTTTAACTTAAATAACAAAAAAAAAGCATGGAATAACCGAAATACCCCTATCAATTTGTTTTTAGATTAACGACGCTAATTCTTTAGACCGGGTTTTTTGTTGGATCCTTACTTAAATCCAAATTTTTCAAAACACATGACCTAAAGCAATTGGTCATCATCCTCATTTGGCAAGCCTATAAGTCACCAATAATATGTTGAAAACTGATTGGGACTATTGCATATCAAATGCAAGAACATATTCGCGATGTGAAACGCGCGGGCTCTTACCTAGTTATGAAATATTAAAAGGAAAATTAACAGATGAAACAAAGTTTAATTAGATTGGTAATATTACTTCTAACTCCATTAGATCAGTAATATGATCATTTTGTCCCAACATTATTAAAAAAAAAAAGAAAGAAGAAAGAAAATTCGCAATTTTGACCTTTTTCATAGCTAGGCTCCCTTTGAGAGCACGGTCCGGGACGTATAAGTCATTTTGCAGGTTTTTCCATGCATTGCTCTTTTTAGGTGTAAATTATAGTGGGTTTCAACCTGTCCATGAAATGCATAGCAAGCCTTGAGAGTGATTGTCACGCTTACTTCTAAACTTCCACATACCAAAGAAAAATACAGAGTTATAAACATTATTTTATTCTTTTTTAATATGATCTCATTTCTTATAGCAAATTAATCATCTTGAGAGCATAATAATTAAGTCATTAATCTACTGTAAAAAAAGTACATGTTTCTAGTAGAAAGTTGAAGGTTGAACATTTAGTAAAATCTTCAAAGTTAATTTTATGAAAAGTAAAAAGTCTTTCTAGTCTATGTTGAAGTTTCCAAAATCATTACCAAAAAAAAAAGTGTCCAAAATAAAGTTCAAAGTTTACTTGAACACAAGGTTATTACCATAATAAGGATTTTTCTGTGAAAGTCTTAGATTGATTTTCTTTATCAAATTTTTATTGGTCATAATAAAATGAAGAAATTTTCATTATTAATCAAATCAAATGATAAAGAAAGAATTAGATGACTAAAACACAGCTCGATATATTAAACTTTTCAACTTATGAAAACTATAGTAACACATTCCATATGTATGTCTTTTATGAGAAATTAAGAGCCTTTTCTTTAATTTTCTTTGAAACTTTGGGTGATTTCTAAAGTTGGCAAATGGAGGGAAGTGACATTTTTCAAGTAAGAAGTAACAGTACTAGACGATCAAACAGTTCTACCAGATGGAGGGAAACCGGTAATTTCAATGTTTTTTCAAGGTCTGTCCGAGAAGTAGATGACGAAGAAGCACTGAAATGGGCAGCCATTGAAAGGCTTCCAACAGTTTCTCGTTTGAGGAAAGGGCTTTTCATCACTTCGGATGGCGAGACGAACGAAATTGATATATCAAAACTTGGGCCCGAAGAAAGGAAGGTATTGTTGGAGAGGTTGATGAAAGATCACAATGAGGAAGACAGTGAAACTTTCTTGTCCAAGCTCAGACAGCGCCTTGACAGGCAAGCAATTAAAAAATTTGTTATTTCTTCTGAAAAAATGTTTTTTTTTTAAATCATTTATTTAAGTTTTGCATGTTTTCTTGGATATTTTGACAGGGTTGGTATTGAAATTCCAACACTTGAAGTAAGATTTCAGCATCTGAAAGTTGATGCAGATGCATATTCAGGAAGCAGGGCTTTGCCTTCATTTTTCAACTTCTTTATCAATAAAGTGGAGGTGACTTAATTAGTCTTCATTAAGTCTTAACTAGTTTTGGTTTATATATTCTTTTAGTTTTCTGATAAAATTTCTAACTTAATTTGCTTCTGTTTGGTTTTGAAGATGGTCTTGCATTTCCTGCACTTACAATCTAATGGAAAGAAACATTTGTCTATTCTTAAAGATGTGAGTGGAATCATCAGGCCTGGCAGGTGAGAAACATTTGTCTATTCTTGAATTCCATGTTCTACATTAACAAAATGGGCTCTTCATTTCTGTATTAATATGTTTTTTACTTCCTTTTTTTTTAAAAGATTTCTGTATTAATATGTTTATTTGTGTATAAAAATGTGCAGAATGACATTGCTTTTGGGTCCTCCAAGTTCTGGAAAGACAACTCTCTTGTTGGCTTTGGCAGGAAAGCTTGACCATAATCTAAAGGTCCAATTTCTAATGGATAATACAACTTACTTTATTAGGTATAGTATCATTTTTAGTACATTTTAGCACTAACATGCTGCAATTTGCCATTACAGGTCTCAGGAAAGGTGACATACAATGGGCATGAAATAAATGAGTTTGTGGCACAGAGAATTGCTGCATATATTGGTCAACATGATATTCATATTCCAGAAATGACTGTAAGAGAAACCTTGGCCTTCTCTGCTAGATGTCAGGGCGTTGGACCTCGTTATGGTTAGTTCGAAACATTCCCAACTTTTTTTTTCCTTTTTGTTTGATGGGGTTTTTTTTTTAGAGTAGAGTTTGATGGGTTTTAATCATGTACATATATGCATGTATTATGAATGGTTTTTCTTGCAAAGTGTTAATTGTCATGTATTATGCAGAGATGCTAGCAGAATTGGCAAGAAGAGAGAAACAAGCAAGTATTAAACCTGATCCGGACATTGATGTCTTCATGAAGGTAAGGAATTTATGTAAGAAATATGAAAGATTGGATTTGGGTTTTTAGCATTTGGGATGTATATAATCAAGTAATTCAAGAATTAGGGTGTTTTTTGTGGTTTCTAGTATTTTATTTTATTTTATTAATTCTACATGTGTTGTAACATATCAGGCAATATCAATTGAAGGACAAGAGACAAGTGTGATGACAGATTACATTTTAAAGGTGATATATTGTCTAAATATCTCTTTGTAATCAAAAGAACTCAAGAAGCTAGAGAAATACAGAGGAAAAAAAATTACCTCATGCTTTATGCCTAATTCCTCTGTTTTATTATTTCAGATTTTGGGACTAGAATTTTGTGCAGATACTATGGTGGGTGATGAAATGATAAGGGGAATATCTGGAGGACAAAGGAAGAGAGTCACAACTGGTAAATGTTTGTCAAAATTACAGAATGGTATTGAAGAATGGCTATTGCTAATTTAACTTACTAAACTGTCATCTCTCTATAAATTGGGTTATAGGTGAAATGTTGACTGGACCAGCAAAAATGCTGCTCATGGATGAGATATCAACTGGTCTAGATAGTTCAACAACATATCAAATTGTCAAATCATTGAAGCATCTTAACAGCACCCTGAATGGAACTACCTTCATTTCTCTCCTCCAGCCAGCACCAGAGACTTATGATCTTTTTGATGATATCATCCTCCTTTCTGATGGCCAGATTGTGTATCAGGGTCCCCGCGAACACGTTCTTGAGTTTTTTGAATCCATGGGCTTCAAATGTCCTGCAAGAAAGGGTGTTGCTGATTTCCTGCAAGAAGTAAGAGTATACATGGAACTGAAGTATCTTTACACATGGAGCTGAAGTTTCATATATTTAACCTTAATATTAATATATACTGTTGCAGCTTACCTCAAGGAAGGATCAAAGACAGTATTGGATGCAAGATGAAAGAGACTATAGATTTGTCACAGTGGATGAATTTGCTGAGGCCTTCAAATCATTCCATGTGGGAAGAAGATTGGACATTGATCTTGCAACTCCATTTGATAAGACTATAAGTGATCCTACTCTTTTGACTACCAAGAAATATGGTGTTACAAAGATGGAGCTTGTTAAAGCTTGCTTTTCAAAAGAAGTTCTCTTGATGAAGAGGAACTCATTTGTATACATCTTCAAGCTTGTAATGGTAAGAGTCAGCAATTAATGCAGCATCAATTTTTGATTGTTTGTTTTAATGGACTTGATTATGACTAGTTTCTCTGTTTTTGGCTATTATAGCTTGTAGTGATGGCACTGATAGGATCAACCCTCTTTCTACGGACCGAGATGCACAAGAAGACTGTAATTGATGGAGTAGTTCAACTGGGCGCTTTGTTCTTCTCTGTAATGATGATCATGTTTAATGGAATGTCAGAGATTGACATGACTGTTTTCAAGCTTCCAGTGTTTTACAAACAAAGAGACAACTTGTTTTATCCTGCATGGGCATATGCTCTTCCTACATGGCTTTTGAAGATTCCTGTATCAGTAGCAGAGGTTATCACCTGGGTTGCAGTTACCTACTATGTCATGGGAATGGATTCTAATATTTTCAGGTAAGAATATACTAACAAATTGGCAAGATTTGTATTTTGTTTCCCACATCACTTCATTCTCAGTAGAATTATGTTCCTTGTTGCAGATTTTTAAAGCAGCTCCTTCTGCTGCTGCTGACAAACCAGATGGCTTCAGCAGTATTTCGACTTGTTGCAGCAGTGGGTAGGGAGTTGACTGTTACTGGTACATTGTCATCATTTGCACTCCTTATTCTCTTTGCAAATTGTGGATTCATCTTGTCACGAGGTATGAAAAAAAGTGAACAAGTTTTCTTTTACTTAATAATTACATTATTATAACAATGTCTGTTGGAATCAGATAAGTTATGAAGATTTGAATTTGATGCCTTGTCTTTGTGTCTTCTTGTAGTTGACGTGAAGGACTGGTGGATTTGGGGTTATTGGATGTCACCTATGACATATACACTGAATGCAATAGCAGTGAATGAATACCTTGGAAACAGCTGGAAACATGTAAAAGTGTTTTCTTTTATCCATTTAAATGTTTCTTTGCGTAGTGATCAAGTAAGCTAATGCCTTGGTAAATTCCTGATAGGTTATTGAAACATCGACAGACACAGTTGGAGTTTTAGTTCTGAAGGCTCGTGGGTTATTTACACGATCATACTGGTACTGGATTGGAGTAGGCTCATTGGTTGGATACGTATTGTTGTTCAATTTCTTATATACAATGGCTCTTACTTATCTCAACCGTGAGTTTCTTGACAAATCTACTTTCTTTGAAAGAAGAATCAAAAAATATGTCTGTATTGATATTCTGACAATGTTTATGCAGCTATAAATGAATCACAAGGTAAAGAATCAGAAGCTGAAAGCACTGAAGATGCTGATGGAACTGAACTGTTGCACCAGGGAAGAAACTCTGGTAATCAAACATCTACAGTTACTGACATCCAATAAGTTGTGTCTATATATATATGCCATGTTCTAAAATCATTTGTTTTGATGTCTTATGCTTCTAAGGCAATAATACTATACAAGAGAGAAAAAAGGGCATGATTCTTCCATTTGACCGACACTCCATTACCTTTGAGGATCTTACATATTCTGTAGACATGCCACAGGTGAAGTTTATTTGTAATTAATCAGAGGTTGGTTGGAAAACTTGTTAATGAATGAGAAATAAAATAACTGTTTGAAATTGAAATTTCAGGCAATGAAAGCCCAGGGAGTGACAGAAGATAGATTGGTGCTTTTGAGGAAGGTAAGTGGTGCTTTCAGGCCCGGTGTTCTCACTGCCCTGATGGGAGTTAGTGGAGCAGGGAAAACCACTTTGATGGATGTTTTAGCTGGTAGGAAAACTGGAGGATATATTGAGGGAAGCATTAAAGTTTCAGGGTTTCCCAAAAAGCAAGAAACATTTGCTCGTATCTCCGGATACTGTGAGCAAAATGACATCCATTCCCCTCATCTCACTGTCTATGAATCATTGCTCTTCTCAGCTTGGCTTCGGTTAGCTCCTGAAGTGGATTCTGATACCAGAGAGGTACTCTGCAGTCTGCACAAGCATACTCCGGTGTAGCTTACTCTTTTTTTTCTTCTTATGATTCAATTGCAATAATCAAATGGTTGTGAATTGGTTGCAGATGTTCATTGAGCAAGTCATGGAGCTCATTGAATTGACCCCTTTGAGGCAATCTTTAGTTGGGCTGCCAGGTGTGACTGGTTTGTCAACCGAGCAGCGCAAGAGGCTAACCATTGCAGTTGAGCTTGTGGCCAACCCTTCAATAATATTTATGGATGAGCCAACTTCAGGGCTTGATGCAAGAGCTGCTGCAATTGTTATGAGAACAGTTAGGAACACTGTGGACACAGGAAGAACAGTTGTTTGCACTATCCATCAACCAGGAATTGATATTTTTGAAGCTTTTGATGAGGTAAGAAATTTTAAAGAACATATATGACATGACTTCATCCATTATTAAGAAGCATTATTGTAACCATTATTGATGGCATTTGCAGCTACTGTTATTGAAACAAGGAGGACAAGAGATATATGTAGGGCCATTGGGTACTAATTCATGTGAATTAATAAAGTATTTTGAGGTGAGCTTCAAAGTTGGTTATTATTTGCCTTTGCCATCAATGAATGAAGCTTTCATATCAGAATTCATTGTTACTACTACTTGCTAATGAAATACCTTGCTGTTTAAGGCAATTGATGGAGTTAAGAAAATAAAAGATGGCTATAACCCAGCAACCTGGATGTTAGAAGTTTCTAGTCCAGCACAGGAGATTGCTTTGGGGGTTGATTTTACTGATTTGTACAAAAACTCAGAAGTGTACAGGTAAGTGCAGTGATGAACATGTTATAGATTGAACCTGTTTCTGCAAATTTTTACCATTTCTTGGTATATATTTCAGGAGAAACAAAGCAATGATTGGAGAATTGAATATGCCATCTCCTGGTTCAAAAGAACTTCATTTTCCAACTCAATACTCACAGCCATTTTTCAACCAAATTTGGGTTTGCTTAATGAAACAAAGGTGGTCTTACTGGCGTAATACATCATATACTGCAGTAAGATTTCTCTTCACCACTGTCATTGCCTTGATTTTTGGGACAATGTTCTGGGACCTTGGCTCCAAGAGGTAAAGTTAAACTACTGATCATAACTAAACCCAAACTAACTGTTGCTTGCAGCTTAAGTTTCTTTCTAGTCATTTTATCTAATCTGCTACATTTTAAAACCACAGTGAAAGGCAACAAGACATCTTCAATTCATTGGGTTCTATGTATGCTGCTGTTCTCTTTATCGGAGTTGAAAATGCTCAAACTATACAGCCGGTAGTGAACATTGAACGAACAGTTTTTTATAGGGAAAAAGCTGCTGGATTGTATTCACCTATGGCCTATGCTTATGCACAGGTAACAACATTTTTCTGCAATACTATAGCTATTACACTTAAAAAATGGTCTGTTTTTGACATTAACAAATTTTCCCATTTTCAATCCCCAGGTTTTGATTGAGCTCCCATATATTTTTGTGCAAGCACTGACTTATAGTATCATTGTTTATTCAATGATGGCATTTGAATGGACTGCTGCTAAATTCCTATGGTACATATTTTTCATGTACTTCACATGCCTTTACTTCACCTTCTTTGGCATGATGGCTATTGCCATGACACCAAACTTCCACATTTCTGGAGTCATTTCCAATGGATTTTATGCCATTTGGAATCTGTTTACCGGGTTCTTAGTCCCACGCACGGTAAGCGCCTCTTGGCACCCATTGTTCTTGTTTTCATGAAAATAGGCTTAGAATTTAAAAATTTCCTCCTAATGATTCAATTGGGTTAATGCAGAAAATTCCTGTATGGTGGAGGTGGAACTATTGGATTTGTCCAATGTCCTGGACTTTGTACGGATTGGCTGGATCACAGTATGGAGATATGAAGGATCAACTTGATACTGGTGAAACTACACAACAATTTCTGGAAAGTTACTTTGGATTCGAGCATGATTTTGTGCCTGTGGTGGCTGTTGTGATTGTTGGGTGGGCAGTGCTTTTTGCATTTCTGTTTGCAGTTTTCATCAAAATTTTCAATTTCCAAAAGCGATAGGAAAGGGCAATAGATAGAGCAGTAGAATTTGTTCCTAATCATTAGGTTGCACTTAAAGTAGTACTTAACATATATATAAGTCAATTATTAGATGTATGCATGAATAAGCAAAGTTCTTTTCTTTGCCATTGGCTTTGAAAGTAATGAATGAACAATCCATAAAAAAATGGAAGAAAAAGTAAAAAAAGAAGTTATTTTTCAATTTGGGTTCGTTTTGGATATATTTGTAAGTTGCAATATTCAAATTTAAATAGAAATTTTCTTGTAGCTCTAACGGGCTAAATCTTTAATATTTGGCCTAAATTTGAAGTTGTAGTTTGGGAAGGTTAAAGTTCTAAAGTCTGGCCTAAGTTTTATGTGGCTCAATGCATCTATAACATATGTGTTATATATATGTATGGCTATAGCCTATATTATTGTCTTAATTAATAAATAAATTGGAGTATTATATTAATTAAATAAATAAAGTTATTCGTTAAAATGAATTTTGTGTCAGTAAAATCCATAATATTACAGCTAAAACTATAATTGACTGAACAAATACATAATTCGAGTTAATTATTAGTAACGCACTCTAATTATTTATATATCTTGTAAATCTCTTGAACAACGAAGGTAAAAATGAGAAACTTAAACTTTTTGTTTATAGAGTAGGGGGTGGCAGGATAACGAACAATTAACTAACTCCTTTACTTGGCTATAATTAACCGATCACATACTTGAATTGTAAGAAATTAAAAATGTCTATGATATTGATGGGCAGTCTTTCATAAATCCATAATTTATTACAATTGAGCACTTTATAGCCGGTTCCAAGAAAGATGCATTATTTGACAGGTATATATGCCACTTTACAGCCCATCCCTTTGTAATGTGGGATGTGACACTCGCGTGTGAACTTCAATACCCACTCAGTATTCAGAGTTTTGCTTTGATTAATCCGGATTCGACCTGTGTCGTGCACCTGATTTTAATGGGTGAGTCTACCAACGGGGCGACTGCGTACGCAAGATCTCGAATCTGAAATGATCTACTTAAACTGGAACAAGCCACTTACCACTCGATCCAACCCACGGTGGATTATAAACCTAATTTCTAATGGTGTGTGTTTTGTTCCATAATGATAACAATCTTGTCCATAATGCAAAATCTGAAGTATGATGTTGACTCCATCCGTGTTATACATGGTCCATGATTATTTGGTGATGATGCATGGAGAGTTGATTATGGATGTTAGGTATATTTGTTGTGAAGGAAATCGCTGCACGAATTTGTTAGCTAACTTAGCTCATAATGCTCTCCCAAGGGTTGAGTAGGCTCGATATCGTTCTAGCCCAACTGCCCTTTTTCTTGATGATGATAAATTGGGAGATGGATTTTAAAAATGTGACTTTCTTTTACTTTGTTGTTCTTATGTAGAAAAAAAAATGATAAATCTTTTATTTTTCCTTTAAAAAAACTTGCAATTCTTTTCTTCTATACGTCATTTATGGGCTTGTTAGATACCAGCTGAGATCTCATTTGTGGATCTTTTATATACGGCCTTAAACTGGAAAAGAAATAGTTAACGGACTATAGTCTATAACCACTTTGATAAATTTATCAATTGAGAGAGTGGAAAGTATATTAGTATTAACAATATATATGTATCCGGTTCGAATAAGGTTAACTTGTAAATATAAAAAAAAAAAAACTATAATCAAGTAAGGTGGACATGATATATATGTATCCGCCGCTGTAGCAATATGTAAATACGTCCTCTAACTCTTAGAAGTTGTAATTCAATGGCTGAGATTATAAGTTTCAAGTTCGAAATTCTCCACTCTCCCAATTAAGATCCACCTGAACCACTTACATGTATAATAATTAAAAGAAAAAATATATATATATCAAAATCAAAGAGATAAAAAAAGATATATATATATATATACTCCATTTTTATTATCTCATATATCCATCAATCGATATAATTAATAAATAGTATTCCGAATTAAGTTAACCTATATATATATGTATTACTTTGCATGTAGCTGTACATATTATACATACGTACAGTTAGGCAAAGAGGCCTTTTGATTTATTTACAATTAATTGTAGTTTGGCATTGCTATGCCGGTGTTAGGGCTTTAGGCACCCTACCTAGGAACGTAGGGGATTCACAACTTCTGGCTTAGGGTGTTTCCTCATCCCCTTTGCTTGCCCTCAATAAAGGTGCAGTTAACTCTCAACTTTACTTCTTATAGCAAATCTCGTCCGATATATGCCTAATTTTAGGTAGTATTTGATCAACCAGATCGACGATCCTACGTTAAAAGCATATATTATTATTAAGTAATAAAACTACTATATATGGAAAGTATAGTACTGTTAGTTCAAGTTGAACTTTGAATACGTTAAGTTGGAAAATTTAGTTGAGTCGAGCTTTTATGCTACATTGATCACCCTAACTTATAAAACACGAATTCTAATCGTACGTATGCATGCATCATCAACTTTTTCATTAATTTCTAATAAATTTATTCAAATGAAATAATTGACTTTAAATTTGCTGATAGATACACATTAATACATACTGTAGATTTCGGATAGAGATTTCACATGCCAAACTTTTTGAACATAATTATAATATAGC
Organism: Corchorus olitorius; assembly: GCA_001974825.2. Classification (NCBI taxonomy): domain Eukaryota; kingdom Viridiplantae; phylum Streptophyta; class Magnoliopsida; order Malvales; family Malvaceae; genus Corchorus; species Corchorus olitorius. The sequence goes on along the minus strand of AWUE01014974.1, from coordinate 126,133 downwards.
AATGCATATATTTTAGGAGAGAGATCGAGGGTAGAAATTAAGAAGAGATTAACATATTCGAAGAGCCATAATTTGTTTTTGTTGGGTCTTGAAAATCCGAAGTCTTTAAAATCACTTTATGTGATCTGGGAAGTTGTTAATTACTTGTTAATTCAATTGGCAATGGATCAAGGAAGTGATCTTTATCAAGTAGGTAATAGTTTTCGAGTAAACAGTTCTTCTATATGGAGAGATAGCGGTAATTTCAATGCTTTTTCAAGATCTTTCCGACAAGAAGACGATGAAGAAGCATTGAAATGGGCAGCCATTGAAAGACTTCCAACATTTGCACGTGTAAGGAAAGGTCTTTTGACGACACCAAATGGTGAGACGAGTGAAATTGAAATACCAAAACTTGGGTTTAAAGAAAGGAAGAGTTTGATGGAAAGGTTGATCAAAGATACTGAATCAGACAATGAAAGTTTCTTGTTGAAACTTAGACAGCGCCTTGACAGGCAAGAAACAACATTATTATTAGTTTTCTTCATTGTGAAAGTTTCCTTATTGATTTTACTTTTGCATAATTTTGTTGAATATATATATTTTTTTTGACAGGGTTGGTATTGAAATTCCCACACTTGAAGTCAGATTTGAGCATCTAAAGGTTGAAGCAGATGTATACTCAGGAAGCAGGGCTTTGCCTTCATTTTTCAATTTCTATGCCAATAAAGTTGAGGTAAATTCACAACTACATTGATTAATACTATGATTTTGTCTTATAAAAATGCAAATTTTATAACTTTTGCTTCTATTTGGGTTTTGAAGAGCATCTTGCATTGCCTGCACTTGCAATCTATTGGAAAAAAACATTTGTCTATTCTTAAAGATGTAAGTGGAATCATCAGGCCTTGCAGGTGAGAAGTAGCCATGGAATTTCATCATGAATTTCTTCATTTCTTTATTAATATATGTTGATTTTGTGTTTATATATAAAAATTGGGCAGAATGACATTGCTTTTGGGTCCTCCAAGTTCTGGAAAGACAACTCTCTTGTTGGCTTTGGCTGGAAAGCTTGACCCTAATCTAAAGGTCAAAATTTCTAAACTCTGTTTTGCATTATGAGAAATTTCTGGGTATATTATTGCAAGAAATCTAATGGATACAAAGGCAACTTACTTACTACAATAATAATGGGCAATATTACAGTTTTCAGGAAGGGTGACATACAATGGGCATGAAATGAATGAGTTTGTGCCACAGAGAAGTGCTGCATATATTGGTCAACATGATCTCCATATTCCAGAATTAACAGTAAGAGAAACCTTGGCCTTCTCTGCTAGATGCCAGGGCGTTGGACCTCGCTATGGTTAGTTCAAAAGTCAAAACCTTCCCCAAACTTTGACCTTTTCTTCCATAGGCAACTTACTCTATTTTTGTTTGAATGTTTATATGGTGGTGATTGCAGAGATGCTAGCAGAATTGGCAAGGAGGGAGAAAGTTGCAAATATTAAACCTGATCCTGATATTGATGTCTTCATGAAGGTAAGAAATTTATGTGTGAAATATGAAGAATGGGTATTACTTTTTTTTAGCCCTGTTGTTTGAAGACAGATACTTAGGGTTACACTTGAAATGAATCGATAATTTTCCTGATTTGGGTTTTTAATGTTTGGGTTTTATATGAACAAGTGATTGAAAATTTGGGGTTCTTGAATTTAAATCGAAAAAAAAGGGATTTCTAACAAAATTCTAATATTTCAGGCAGCATCTATAGAGGGGCAAGAGACAAGTGTGATAACAGATTACATAATAAAGGTATTATAATACAGATTTCTGTTTGTTGTAATCAAAATACCTCAAGAAGCTAGAGAAAATCATACCTAATTCATTTGTTTCAGGTTTTGGGATTAGAAATTTGTGCAGATACTCTGGTGGGGAGTGAAATGATTAGGGGCATCTCTGGAGGACAAAGGAAGCGAGTAACTACCGGTAAGCATTGTCAAAATTTCTCATGATATTGAAGAATGACAATTGCTAGTTGAGCTTAGCAATCTCTCTTTATGGATTGGGTTATAGGTGAAATGCTGGTTGGACCAGCAAAGCTGCTGCTCATGGATGAGATATCCACCGGTCTGGACAGTTCCACAACATATCAAATTGTCAAATCGCTGAGGCAATTCATCCACATCCTGAATGGGACTGCCTTCATTTCTCTCCTCCAGCCGGCACCAGAGACTTACGAACTCTTTGATGATATCATCCTCCTGTCTGATGGCCAGATTGTGTACCAGGGTCCCCGCGAACATGTTCTTGAGTTTTTTGAATCCATGGGCTTCAAATGCCCTGCAAGAAAAGGTGTTGCTGATTTCTTGCAAGAAGTAAGTAAAGATTACATGTAGCTTTTGTTGGTAATTAAACATATAGTCATTGATTAGGAATCATCAATTTCAGAATCAGGCTTTATTGTACTCTGATTGTAGTAGTGTCAAAGTTTCACTTAGAATGATCACATCACAAAATCTGTATGGTTCACTATATGTGTCTTTTGTCTATATTCATGCTCTTAATCAAAAGATCACACATAGAACTGAAGTTCCATATATTTAACCTTAATGGTAACAATGTTGCAGGTTACCTCAACGAAAGATCAAAGACAGTATTGGATGCGAAATGACAGACCCTATAGATTTGTCACAGTGGATGAATTTGCGGAGGCCTTCCGATCATTCCATGTGGGAAAAGGTTTGCAGATTGATCTGACAACTCCATTTGATAAGGCTCGAAGTGATCCCAGTCTTTTGACTGCCAAGAATTATGGTGTTAGAAAGATGGAGCTTCTTAAAGCTTGCTGCTCAAAAGAACTTCTGTTGATGAAGAGGAACTCATTTGTATACATCTTCAGGCTTGTAATGGTAGGACCGGGTAAAGCAGTATCAGCTTTGAATCTTCATTTAAAGGATTTGGTTATGACTACTTTCTCTATTTTTGCTAGTAGCTTGTAGTGATGGCACTGATAGGATCGACCATCTTTTTACGGACTGAGATGCACAAGAAGACCGCAGTTGATGGAGTAGTTCAGCTGGGTGCTATGTTCTTCTGTGTATTTATGATAACGTTTAATGGATTAGTAGAGCTTGGCATGACTGTTTTCAAGCTTCCAGTCTTTTACAAACAAAGGGACAACTTATTTTATCCTGCGTGGGTATATGCCCTTCCTACATGGATTTTGAAGATTCCTATATCATTAGTAGAGGTTACCATCTGGGTAGCAGTTACCTATTATTTCATGGGCATGGATCCAAATATTTTCAGGTAAGCATATATATTGAAGAAGTGGCAAGAGTTGCATTTTTGTTTCTCATATTACTTCATTCTCAGTAGGAGGTAACTTGCTGTAGGTTTTTAAAGCAGCTACTTTTGCTGCTGCTGACAAACCAGATGGCTTCTGCATTATTTCGACTGATTGCAGCAATTGGTAGGGAGTTGACTGTTACTGGTACATTGTCATCATTTATACTCCTTGTTCTTTTTGCGAACTGCGGATTTGTCTTGTCACGAGGTATGAAAGAGAACAAGTTTTCTTTTACATACATAATAACAAGTGTTTGTTTATATTAGATTAGTTGTGTATATTATAGATTCATGCCTTCTCTTTCTGTCGTCCGGCAGATGAGGTGAAGAAATGGTGGATTTGGGGTTACTGGATATCACCTATGATGTATACACAGAATGCAATAGCAGTTAATGAATTCCTTGGAGAGAGCTGGAAACATGTATTCTCTTGAACTAGCCAACTTTTTTTACACTTCAGGGTTAGCCTTGGTGGGTTACCTGAGGTTTCTCCTTGTGCTCTGGTGGTCAAGAGCTCAAGGCTTGCTAGCAGTATCCCTGTGAAGCAGGGTTCAAGCTGCATAAAGTTGACTTTTCTCCAGATGCTGCAATGCTGAAGCCTCTTGCTCTAGGCTGCCCTTTTCTTTTATCTATCTGAACATTTGTTTGATGATCAAGTAAGCTAATGCCTTAACTACTTCCTAATAGGTTTTACCATTGACGACAGAACCACTAGGAATTTTAGTTTTGAAGGCTCGTGGGTTACATACAAAAGCGTACTGGTATTGGATAGGCGTGGGCTCATTGATCGGGTTCACATTAGTATTTAATTTCTTATACACTGTGGCTCTTACTTATCTCAACCGTGAGTTTCTTGACACATCTGATCAAAGCACAAACAAAATAAAAAGCCTGAATTGATATTCTGACAATGTTTGTACAGCCTTGCATAAATTTCAAAGTGTAAAATCAGAAGCTCAAAGCGTTGAAGATAATGATATAAGTGGAGGAGATTTGATGCTGTTACACCAGAGAAGTAACACTGGTAATCAAACATGCATAATGATGTTGACTATGGTGTATCTTTATGTGTCCAAGTATATGTCTTAAAATCAGACATTTTGATATCTTATGTGCCAAACATTGATTGGGCAGAATTATTTAGGTCAAAAGCTGAGTCACATGCAATACGAGACAGGAAAAAGGGCATGATTCTTCCATTTCTACAACATTGCATTACCTTTGAGGATCTTACATATGCAGTAGACATGCCACAGGTGAACTTAAATTTTAGATTGAGACGTTAATTTGAAATTGGAATCCTTGTTTTGAAGTTATAAGCATTAGGAATAACAGTTTGAACTGAAATTTCAGGAAATGAAAGCCCAGGGTGTGACAGAAGATAGATTAGCGCTTTTGAGGGGGGTAAGTGGTGCTTTCAGGCCTGGGGTTCTCACTGCCCTAATGGGCGTTAGTGGAGCTGGTAAGACCACTCTGATGGATGTCTTAGCTGGTAGGAAAACTGGAGGATGTATTGAGGGAAGCATCAAAGTTTCCGGGTTTCCCAAAAAGCAAGAAACATTCGCTCGTATATCTGGATACTGTGAGCAAAATGATATCCACTCTCCTCATCTCACTGTCTATGAATCATTGCTCTTCTCAGCTTGGCTCCGGTTAGCTCCTGAAGTGGATTCCGATACCAGACAGGTACTCTGCAAATGCATACTCACTTGGATCAGTTTTGTTTACTCTTATGATTCGATTGCAACAATGAAATAGTTGTGAATTGGTTGCAGATGTTCATCGAAGAAGTAATGGAGCTCATTGAACTGACCCCCTTGAGACAAGCTTTAGTTGGGCTGCCTGGTGTAAGTGGTTTGTCAACCGAGCAGCGCAAGAGGCTAACCATTGCAGTTGAGCTAGTGGCCAACCCCTCAATAATATTTATGGATGAGCCAACTTCAGGGCTTGATGCAAGAGCTGCTGCAATTGTTATGAGAACAGTTAGGAACACAGTGGACACAGGAAGAACAGTTCTATGCACAATCCATCAACCAGGCATTGATATATTTGAAGCTTTTGATGAGGTAAGAAATTTAAAAAAACCCAGAGTTAGCCCCCAGACATATATAACAAGCCTTTATCCAAACGTAACCAAGAAAGACTGTAACCAATATGGATGGCATTTGCAGCTATTATTATTGAAGCAAGGTGGACAAGAGATATATGCGGGGCCATTGGGTAACAATTCATGTGACCTAATAAAGTACTTTGAGGTGAACTTTAATTCTTCTCATTATTTGTCATCAATTAATGAAACTTTCTGATCATGATTCATATATAATTACTTCTTGCTACTGATATGCTTTGTTGTTCAATCGCCAAGGGAATCGAGGGAGTAGGGAAAATAAAAGATGGCCAGAACCCAGCTACATGGATGTTAGAACTTTCCACTCCAATGCAAGAGATGACATTGGGGATTGATTTTGCTGATTTGTATAAAAATTCAGAACTTTACAAGTAAGTAGGATGATGACTTTGGCATCTGATGAACTTACTAACATATGATTTCATAGCTTGAACCTGTCTCCGCACTTCTTACCATTTTATTGGACATATTTTAGGAGAAATAAAGCACTTATTGAAGAACTGAATATGCCGTCTCCTAGTTCAAAGGATCTTCATTTTCCTACTCAGTACTCACTGTCATTTTGCTCCCAAGTCTTCGTTTGCTTATGGAAACAAAGATGGTCATACTGGCGAAATACATCATACACTGCAGTTAGATTTTTTTTCACAACCGTCATAGCCTTAATGTTTGGGACAATGTTCTGGAACCTTGGCTCCAAGAGGTAAATTTCTAACTAGGGAAAAATCTAAAGCCAAAAAAAATGTTAGAACTTTTTAAGTTAATCTGTTACATTTTTAAAACCACAGTGCAAGGCAACAAGACATCTTCAATTCAATGGGTTCTATGTATGCTGGTATTCTCTTTATTGGAGTCCAAAATGCTTCAAGTGTACAGCCAGCAGTAGACGTTGAGAGAACTGTGTTTTACAGGGAAAAAGCTGCTGGATTTTATTCACCTCTGGCCTATGCTTTTGCTCAGGTAAATTAAACATCTTTTTGTGATGAATTATCACTACTAGATATTGTACTTTAAAAATTGACTATTTTCGACCATAAAAAAAAAATACCCTTTGATCTTTTCCAGGTTCTGATTGAGCTCCCATATATATTTGTGCAAGCAGTGACTTATGGCATCATTGTTTATTCAATGATGGCATTTGAATGGACTGCTGCTAAATTCTTATGGTACATATTCTTCATGTATTTCACATTTCTTTACTTCACCTTCTTCGGAATGATGGCTGTGTCCATGACACCAAACTTCCATTTTGCTGGTGTCATTTCAAATGCATTTTATGGAGTTTGGAATCTGTTTACAGGATTCTTAGTCCCACGCACGGTAAGCTGATCTTGGCATCCATTTTTCTTGTTTTTCAAGTTATTTATGAAAATGGGGTTAAAGTTTTCCACCTACTGATCAATTGATTAATGCAGAAAATTCCCATATGGTGGAGGTGGAACTATTGGATTTGTCCAATGTCCTGGACTTTGTATGGCTTGGCTGCATCACAGTATGGAGATATGAAGAACTTGCTTGATAATGGTCAAACTATACAAGAATTTCTGGAAAACTATTTTGGTTTCAGACATGATTTTCTTCCTGTGGTGGCTGCTGTGATCGTCGGATGGGCATTGTTTTTCGCATTTTTGTTTGCTGTTTCCATCAAATTGTTCAATTTTCAAAAGCGATAGCAAGACTATATAATATATACACGACTTTCATTTGTATAGACATCGTTATTATTACAACCCTTACTTGGATTTCTGTATCTCATCATCGCAAGAAAGAATTGCTCATGGGCCAAGTTACCCATGGAGGCCCACTGGATATTTGGGAGGGTTTATTTTATACAAGAACTTTAATAAGTCCATTAAACGGGTCTTGGGGCTGGTTTATTAAATGGGTTGGGCTTGATCATAAGGGTCCTGCTTTGCTTCTTTTTGCTCTTTCCATTTTGTATATACACAAATGGAAAATCAGGGTATAAATGAAGAAGACAGACTAGAGCTTTTGAAAGGCGTTAATGGCACTTTTAGGCCATCTTTTCTGAGAAACCCACTTTGATGAATGATGATTGTTCATGGCGGGAGGAAAACAGAAAACTGGTGGATTTTTTTTTGAAGGAACCATAACAATTTCCACGAGTCCTTGATCTACTCGGCCCGGATTCGGCTACCTCCTGAAGTTGATTCTGAAACCCAACAGGTCAATTTAAGTACTTTTAATAGTAACATTAATATGTCCTAGGTTTGTGCTTTTACTTTAGTAATCTGAGTTTAATTTTGAGAATCAAGTGAACATTTTTGCCAGAGTTGGCTTTGATTTGGTTTGCGTTGCTCAGATAATGGAACTGAATGCAATCTGAGCCTTATTGAGCACAACAAAGCCTATTATTCTACATTTATATGGTCCAATCCAATCAATCATCCTATTGGGGCTTACTTTCTGTTAGTATGCATGGTGTTGATTACACTTGGGTTTAGGCTCATGCTTGGGTTGAATGGTTGTTTAATAGGCTGCTAGGTGAATTATGTTTAAACTTTTGAGTTAAGTAATTCTACCTCAAACAAGAATTATTCTAACTGCTGTCATTAGGGGCTGCAGATGTTTGTTGAGGAGGTAATGGAACTTGTGGACCTTTCCCCATCGAGGGAAGCGATGGTTGAGTTGCCTGGTATAGATGGCTTGTCGCTGGAGCAGCGCAAGAGACTAACAGTTGCTGGTGAGCTCATGGCAAACCCCTCAATGATATTCTGTACTGTCCATCAGCCAGGCATTGACGTCTTTGAAGCTTTTGATGAGGTTGGATGAATTAGAGACTTGTAATTAGTATTTGAGTATTTTGTCAGTTTTGTTCACCCAAAGAAATAAAAAGACATATTTTTATGTGATCTTGAAGTATTTATCCTGTGATTGCAGTTGCTTTTAATGGCACGAGGGGGACAACAGATATACACAGGGCCTTTGGGTCACCATTCTTGCCACCTGATCAAATATTTTGAGGGTATTGTTTCTTCATGTTACAACTTGTATCATATAAATATCATGATGTTCTTTGTTACCACCCCTTCTCTGATGGAGAGGGGAAAGGATGATAAACGAATGTATTAAAACAGCCTCATTTCCGTTATCTAGGAGATTGAAGGAGTAAGTAAAATAAAGAATGGTTACAATTCATAACATCAGCACAATCTGGCTTAGTTGTTCTGGTATATGTTCTTCATGTATCCCAATTTGTTGTACACCACTTTTATTGTATGATGCTTGTCACTTTGACACCAAACCAGCAAGTTCCCTATATAGTTTCCACCGCTATCTACTCCCTGTGGAACTTGTTCTCAGGCTTTGCTATTTCGAGACCCCTGAGTTGATTTTTTTGTCTATTTCTTTAATGATTGATATTATTTAAAGCGCTTTAGATTTTTTTGTGTTAATGATTCTTATATTCTTTGTTTACTTGAAATACAGAGAATTCCAGTGTGGTGGAGGTGGTATTATTGGGCATTCCCACCTTCTTGGACCTTGTATGGATTAATTGCCTAACAATTTGGAGATGTAGAAGTCTTGCTTGATACAAATGAAACAGTGAAAAGCTTTATCCAAATTATTATGGTTTCAGACATGATTTTCTTGGGGTTGCTGCTGCTGTGCTTGTTGTGTTTGGAGTAGGCTTTGCTCTCTCAATGCAGGTGCTGAACTTCCAAAGATGGTGACAGGTTAGAAGCTTATTGTGTAGAAATGCCAAATTTGTCTGCTCAGTACCAGAAATAATTTGCTACAGAGAAGGGAATGTTTCTACTCTTTCCTATATAAACTACTATTGTTTTGGAATCAATAAGATGAATTCACTTCATGAAAAATTAGAATAATGGCTTTCCTCTGCGCAATGTATTGGTTAATAGATTTTTCTTGTAATTTCCTCTATTTTTATAAATCCCTCTAGTTTCTAGCTAAATATTATTGGATTGAAAATTTAATCACATTATTGAAGCATATTGAAGTCTTGAAGAGGGAAGACGGTTTAAATTCCTCCACAGTCCACAGATCAAGATAAAAAAAAAAAAAGCTGCAGCCTCAAAACAATGATAATTAAGTTTAAATTTAACTTAGTTTTCATGTAAATCTCTTTATATTGCCCTGTATATAAATTTCAAGGTGAACTTCTCTTACCAAGTGGAACTTGTACTACATATACACAAAATCAATGTAAGAAAATCTATGAGAAAAGAATTAGCATAATATATTGATAAAATATGTTGATATATGTATATGCTGATATGAGAAATACATTTTGGCTGTGTTTAGTTCAAGTTTTATGGGCAGGATAGGATTACTGTTGTGTATAAATATAATCGTATCATCCTATTTTTATACGCAAATATAATCTTATCCTACACATAATCCTTCCACCAAAATGATATGTCATACTTTTGATTTATTGAAGATTTGACCTCAACATTTCTTTCAATTTTGGCCAAACTTTGAAAATAAATGTATATTAATCATTGTTTTTCACGTGTAAAATCCATAATCAATGTTTTCAAAGGAAATAGAAAACCATAGTTTAAGGACTGAAAAAAATCAGAAAAGGAGTGGTGACAAAGAGTGTTGAGAGCAACAAAAAAAAAAAAAGCATCCCCCACCTATTGCCGTACTTATTAGCGTTAATTGGCCCTAGTCATGCCTTGTTTCGTATCTCTACCCTAAATGAGGGTTGCCAAACCTTTTTCTTCTTTTTGCGAATTCTTTTATTTGATTCTCCTCCTGCTGGAATTTCCTTTTATTTTTTGGTTAATGCATTTGGTGCTGATTGGCCATATGTAATTGTTTTAGTTTTCATTTTGCCAATATTAAAAAGAAAACAAATAGTGAAGTTACCTTCTCCTTAGTAGTCATAAGGGGTAAGGTTCGAATTGACCCTCTTCGTAAATTTTGTCATATGTATTTAAAAAAGTTAATAATTGGAAGAATTAAAACATTATTAATATATGATACTCTTTAGCATACTATTTTGTTTTTCGTTGGTTATTTTACCCTTTTCTAGTTTTAGTTGACTTATTTTAATTTTTCATAGCCTTTCATTTTTTTTTTTTTATGCACACAGGTACCATAAGTTTGGTAATCCTATTTGACACCAGTCTAGTAATGGTCTAGTAGATAGTCTTTTTTTTTTTTTTTTTTTTGCCTCCTTTTAATAATAGTAAGTTAGGCTGTACCTACAATAAAGGTGACTCCTTCCTTCCCTTAGCTGGTTAAGTTAATTCCATTTTTTTTTTTTAGTAATAACATGCACATAACCTACCAGTTAGCAAAACAGGTTGCTATTTTCTGGTGTTTAATTTTGTGGCATCCCCCTGGCATGTCTCAGAATTGTGTATGGTGAATGTTTGTTAATTCTTTACCAAACTGAAAAGCAACTAGTTTTTGCTTTGCAGACTCATGGTGTTTGACTTCTGTTTGAACCTTTCATGAAGCATGAAGTCAGTTGAGGATTTCATTTCTGACTTCATAAATTTAAGGTGGCAATAAGTTTGCCCTGAGTCAATGACTTATTATAAGCTTTACTCTGCTTTTCATTTCAAAAAAGAAAGAAGATAAAGAAGAACAATAGTAGTCGAAATTCAAATCAGCTTTTAATCAGTAACAATTGATCCAAGAAGCAATGAAATGAAGGGATCAACTTTCACACTTACCTTTTCATCCCTATAATATAATGGGAAAATGTTACATTAATGAAATAGAACTTATGTATTCCAAATCCACCCTACCCTTATCTGTTGGGGGGCAAGTCACAGTGGCACCTGATCTTTGCTTTGCTATGACCTGATTAAGATAGACTACGTGGTTGTCAACAAGCCCTTAATACCCTTTTTCCAGAGGTAAAATAATGGAGAAACCCAACTTAAATGCTAGTTGTTAAGTTTGAATAAAAGATTAAAATTAAAAAAGTTTTAAGGATATGAAGTAGATTCAGGACCTCATAGGATATCGTGGGATATAATGGAGGCTTAGGATCCTCATTCTAAGTGTGACTCTCTTAAGCTTCTTGTCTGATAAATATGCTTTCACTGTTCTTTGAGATGATTTAAGACGAGTATTTAAGTCTGTGAGTACTATTGCGTCTAGAGAAACAGGTGTTCTTAAGTAATTTTCACGCACAAGAATTCTAAGCTCCATAGTGGGATATCACTGTTGGTTTAATTTTTGGAACATAAATGGAAAGGGGGGATAATAACAAACTTGAAAGTGCTTTAGGCAGAGAGTATTCTTCGATTATTAGCAGTAACACTTTGGAAAACATTAGTAAATCTGTACATCATGAAGATGATGAAGAAGCTCTCAAATGGGCTGCCCTTGAGAGACTTCCTACTTTTGATCGTGTAAAGAAAGGTTTGCTGCTGGGATCACGGGGTCGGACTAGTGAAATTGATATAAAAAGGCTTGACCTCCATGATAGAAATAAGATTATGGAAAGGTTGGTGAAGAATTCTGAAGAAGCGAATGAAAAGTTCTTGTTGAAGCTCAGGAACCGGATTGATAGGTAAGTTTTAAATTTCATTTGTCACACATTTCCCCCTCTGCTAGAATAAATGTGTTGAGATATGAAATATAATATGCACATAAACTATAAGAATTTGATTTTATATTCAAATGCATAGGACATAACTTGTGCAAGAAGCATGCTCATCTCTTTTCCTAAAAACTTTAGTTTGAACTTATTCTCGACTGATGTAAATATGTGATTTATTTTCGATTTTACTGGTCAGTTTGATTGCTTTTTTGGATGGTATCAGGGTTGAAATAAAACTTCCCACGATTGAAGTTCGATTTGATCATCTAAATATCGATGCTGAAGCTTATGTGGGAAGCAGAGCTTTGCCTACATTTTTTAACTATTATACTAATATGGTGGAGGTGATGATCCTGAAATATTTGTTCTGTGTTTTACTCGTTCTTATTCTGCACCATTACTAGTTGACATTTTCTAATTTTTTGAGTTTAATTGTTCTGAAGAGCTTCCTTAGCTACATCCATGTACTCCCGAGTAGAAAGAAAAAAATCCGTATTCTTCAAGACGTTAGTGGAATTATTAAGCCTTGCAGGTGAGAAGGAGAGTTATGATACCTATATGCTTCTGATATACATGCCAGTTCTGACTTTTGAATGTGGACAATGAATTTTATGCAGAATGGCGTTGCTTTTAGGCCCTCCAAGCTCTGGAAAGACCACGCTGCTATTGGCCTTGGCTGGGATGCTTGATCAAGATCTTAGGGTAAAAGTGTTCTTTGGTGTTTTACTTCAGTGTACTGGAATGATGGACCATGAATGTTATTGCAAATTATCAATTTATTAGCCATAGCCTAACTTAGACCTGAAGTTTTATCCTTTCTTCAAATTAAGCTCTCGGGCAGGGTTACTTATAATGGATATGACATGCAAGATTTTGTGCCTCAAAAATCTGCTGCTTATATCAGTCAGCAGGATCTTCATATACCCGAAATGACTGTACGTGAGACCTTGGCTTTCTCCGCAAGATGCCAAGGTGTTGGATCACAATATGGTCAGTCCAAATAGTTGCTTTCTCTTGTGGATGACTTTCTTGAAATAATTCTCTATGCATATAAAGGGTTTTTTTTGAAACCTTGGTTCTTTCTCTGAATCAGATATGTTGATGGAACTGTTAAGAAGAGAGAAAGAATTAAATATTAAGCCAGATCCTGATATTGATATATTTATGAAGGTGATTAAAATTACTTCAAAAAATAGTCTTTTCTACAGTGCAAGTAATATTTGCACATAAAACTTTATTGACTTGGAAAAGATTCAATTTCCTTTGAGCACTGTTATTTCAGGCAGCAGCTACAGAAGGCCAAGAGATGAGCATTGTTGTGGATTATATATTAAAGGTAAAACCTCCATATACTGGGATGATTACTAAGAATTTCGTTACACATGAAGGAACCAGATAGGATAATCTGCTGAACTAAATACAGATTTTAGGTCTAGAAGTCTGTGCAGATACCTTGGTAGGGAATGCCATGTTAAGAGGTATATCTGGAGGGCAGAAGAAGCGCCTTACCACAGGTAAATCGACTGATCTAACCAATTTTCCATTTTATTTTTCCCTCATTTCACACGATCAAATCATTTATGGTATCTGGATCAAAAAATTTAGGTGAAATGCTGGTTGGACCAGCAAAGGTTCTACTGATGGATGAGATATCAACTGGTTTAGACAGCTCCACAACTTTCCAAGTTGTTAATGCAATCAAGAGATATGTCCACATTCTTGATGGGACTGCTCTAATCTCTCTATTGCAGCCACCACCAGAGACGTATAATCTCTTTGATGATGTCATTATCCTCTCTGATGGACAGATAGTGTATCAAGGACCTCGTGAATATGTGCTTGAATTTTTTGAATCCATGGGCTTTAAATGTCCCGAAAGGAAAGAAGTAGCAGATTTCCTTCAAGAAGTAAGAATGTATTATCATATAAGACAATATAATTGTTGATACCTTTATTAAGCTTTTGGCTGAAATCAAATATATATGGCTTGAACAAGTGCTCCTTGCTCACAGGTGACATCAAGGAAGGATCAGGGGCAGTACTGGGCTCGTAAAGATGAGCCTTATAATTATGTTACAGCCAAAAAATTTGCAGAGGCATTCAAGTCATTTCACGTTGGCTTAAAACTCAAAGCTAAGCTTTGTACTCCATTTGATAAGAGCAAGAGTCACCGAGCTGCTCTGACGACCAAGAAGTATGGTGCTCGAACAAAGGAGCTTCTAAAAGCTTGCATATCAAGAGAACTCTTGCTGATGAAAAGAAATTCATTTGTCACTAAATTCAAGCTCATGCAGGTCAATATTTAGAACATTATATGTCCTTAGCCATTGGCCTATACTATTTTAAATTTTAGATACATTGTTGAAATGAGCTACTTTCTTTTAAAACCTTTCAGCTTTCTGGATTAGGATTTCTCACAATGACGCTCTTTCTACGAACTGGGATGCACCGGGACTCAATAAGTGATGGACAGAAGTTTATGGGTTCTCTTTGCTTCATGATCTTTCAGATGATGTTTAATGGATTTCCGGAATTGTCCATGGTCATTGCAAAACTTCCAATATTCTATAAGCAAAGGGCTCTTCTCTTTTATCCTCCATGGGCTTATGCTCTTCCCTCATGGTTCGTTAGGATTCCTGCTACAGTTATGGAAGTATTTGTATTTGCTGTCCCTGCTTATTATGTCATTGGATATGATCCAAATATTGGCAGGTATAACCTAAGTACACTGTAATTTATTACCAATTGAACCTTATTCAATTAATCATTTTCCTTTTATAGTAATATTGTATGACAACACGAGATAACCAACTTGCAGGTTCTTCAGATATTTTCTTCAACTTCTGCTATTAAAAGTTATGTCCTCTGCACTCCTTCGGTTATTGGGAGCGTTTGGTAGGACTGCGATTTTTGGGAACACATTCGGTAATCTGGTTGTGATGATTTATCTTGTTTTTGGTGGATATTTTATCTCACGAGGTATGTTCAAAGTAGAAGTATAGGAAGCAGAATGTTGTATTAATACTGAAGAACATGGTAAGAATTATATTAATTTTTCTTTTAATACTTCACAGAGAATGTGAAGAAATGGTGGATCTGGTTTTACTGGTCGTCTCCTGTAATGTATGGACAAAATGCTCTGGCAGTAAATGAGTTCCTTGGAAACAGCTGGAATCATCCAGTAAGTTTCTTATTATGTTTCCTATTCGGTTTTACAAACTAAAATTATGTTAATGTTTGCCATCTCTCTCTCTTCTTTTTTTTTTTTTTGAGAAGCTTTATCCGAATTCCACAAAACCACTCGGAGTTGCTATTTTGGAATCTCGTCAAATGTTTTCAGATTCATATTGGTATTGGCTAGGAGTAGGAGCTACAATTGGATTCACATGGCTATACAATTGCCTCTACGCTATTGCCCTCACTTATCTCAAACGTATCACTCATATACTGGTTTCACTTTCAGTCAACTTTTCAAACAGGAAGTGACATTTCATTAATATTTTTTTTCTTTGGATCAAATTTTCAGCAATTGAGAAGCGTGAGTCCTTTATATCAGAAGAAACATTGAAAAGTAAAGATTTTGATGATATTGGAGCATCAATTGAGCTCCCTCATCAGAGGAGTAGATCCATTGGCTGTACTGCATCTGAGTCATTGCCTGGTATTTGTCAGTAAATTTACATTTTCCTTTACTCTGCATATGTTAAGTTATTCAGCTATTAAGCTATTGGCTATTGCATCCAACTTGTAGAGACAGGAAATGGTATGATGAGGCAAATCTCTTCTGCAAAGACTGGAACCAATACTGAGGTAAACCAATCACAACCCAGGAGAAGAGGAATGATTCTTCCATTTGAAATGCATTCAATCACTTTTGACGAGATTAGATACTTTGTAGACATGCCACAGGTAACTTCCATTCAACAGAATTCTCAGAAGCTAAAAACAAGCTCAATGCACATTTAGAAACTGAAAACTATTTGTTCGAATTGGACTTGCAGGAAATGAAAGAACAAGGCTTTAGTGAAGACAGATTGGAGCTGTTAAAGGGTGTGAGTGGCACATTTAGGCCTGGTGTTCTTACTGCTTTAATGGGGGTTAGCGGTGCTGGTAAAACCACTTTGATGGATGTTCTGGCAGGTAGAAAAACTTCTGGATACATTGAGGGTACCATAAAAATTTCAGGTTACCCAAAGAAGCAAGAAACATTTGCTCGAATATTTGGTTACTGTGAACAGAATGACATTCACTCTCCCCATGTTACTGTCTACGAGTCTTTGGTCTACTCAGCTTGGCTTAGGCTACCTCTTGAAGTTGATTTTGAAACTCGAAAGGTTAGCACATAAATCTTTGTCAAGGGCAAATGCTGGGGCTGAAAACCTGATTAACATTATAAACGCTTGCCCAGTTGTCTAACAAGTTAATTGAATTCCTAAACTTATACAATTTTAATTGCTTTGGCTATGCTTGAACTGTGTTAGCTTTGCTTGATTAAACAGCACATTTGAGTCTAGTTCAATCTCATGGAATAGTCATGCAAGAATGTTATCATCTTCATATTAACTTTTTCCATCTTAAGGTCATTGGTGGTGACCAGATCTGCTTCTTGAGGCGCATGCTTGATATGAACTATTGATGTTGATAGTCTGGTAGCTAGATAGGTGAATTCAAGGTTTTCCATTGAAGGAAACAGCAATAAATTGTTATAATTTATTGTCTTTACAGACTGTTCTAACTTCTAATTGTGTTCAATTTGTACCTATAGATATTTGTTGAGGAGGTAATGGAACTTGTAGAACTGTCATCATTGCGGGAAGCAATTGTTGGGTTGCCAGGTGTGAATGGCCTTTCGTTGGAGCAGCGCAAAAGACTTACTGTTGCAGTTGAGCTAATGTCAAACCCCTCTATAATTTTCATGGATGAGCCAACCTCAGGACTTGATGCAAGAGCAGCTGCCATTGTCATGAGAACAGTTAGAAATACGGTTGACACTGGAAGAACAGTAGTGTGTACAATCCATCAGCCAAGCATCGACATTTTTGAGTCTTTTGATGAGGTTAGAGCTTGACTGTAGAGTACGTTCAATAAGTTTATCATCCCATTTTTCTGTTTATGAGATCTATAAATATTTTCCCTGAGAATGCAGCTATTTCTAATGGCACTTGGAGGACGGGAAATATATTTTGGGCCAGTGGGTCGTCACTCTTGTCACCTAATTAATTATTTTCAGGTAAGAAGCAATTATAAGTCATAAGTTTCTAGCAACCAATAATATTACAACTTATATTTGTCTTCAAGTTCCATTAGTTCTGTGTATAACTGCTAATACTTTATTTTGAATTGGACAATCCAATGTATGAATTTTCACGATGCAGGGAATTGAAGGAGTAGATAAAATCAAGGATGGCTACAATCCAGCAACATGGGCTCTAGAGGTCACAACATCAGCCCAAGAGGTTCTTGGAATAGATTTCAATGATGTTTACCGGAATTCAGACCTATATAGGTTTGTTTTTGTGTATTCAACTGCAATACCATTATGGCCTTAGGCTTAGCTGTGTCTCAGAATGATCAGTTATGAGATTGAAGTGACCTTTAATAGATTTAATGTCGAAGCTTTAATTTGTTCTTGCACTCTTAACAGGAGAAATAAAGCTCTCATCAGAGAACTAAGCACCCCTTCTCCAGGATCAGAGGATCTGCATTTCCTTACAAAATATTCGCAGCCATTCCTCATCCAATTCAAAGCTTGCTTATGGAAACAGCATCATTCGTATTGGCGCAATACATCATACACTTCTTATAGACTTCTGTTTACAGCATTGGTGGCTTTGCTATTTGGACTTATATTTTGGGACCTTGGCTCCAAGTGGTGAGATTACAAATATAAGTAAATGCCAGTTTAAGCTTTAAAGGATCATATCATGCTGTGTGTACTAATCTGGTATAATTCTTTGACAGGAAGACGCAACAAGATTTATTTAATGCAATGGGTGCTATGTTCATTTCTGTTATCTTTATGGGTGTTAATAACTGCATGGCAGTGATCCCAGTTGTTGCTGTGGAACGGACAGTCTTTTATAGAGAAAGAGCCGCGGGAATGTATTCAGCCATGGCGTATGCACTTGCTCAAGTAATTAGCTTGTTCCTTTTAGAATCTTTTTTCTTTTTAATTTATATGAGCAAACTCAATCATTTTTCTTTTTTCGGTTTAGGCTGTCATCGAGCTCCCTTATCTTTTACCACAAGCAGTGGTATATGGTGGTATCATTTATGCAATGATTGGATTTCAGTGGAATGCTGCTAAGTTATTTTGGGTTTTGTTCATCATAGTTTCACACTTGTCGACCTACACCTTCTATGGTATGATGATCACAGCATTGACACCAAACCAGCAAGTTGCATCTGTAGTTTGCTCTGCAGTCTATGGAATATGGAGCCTATTCTCAGGATATCTGATCCCAAGACCTGTGAGTTAATTTTCCTTGACCTCATTATTCTTGAATATGCTATACATTCTCTTCCTTTTTGGCACATGAAAATTCATAGAGCATCGCAGTCCAAATTTCCCTAGAATTTCCTGCCATTCTGAGTTGTTGCTTGTTACCAATGTTGTTCTATTTCTTATGCTGAAATACAGAGAATTCCAGTGTGGTGGATATGGTATTATTGGGCATGTCCACTTGCTTGGACCTTATATGGATTGATTGCTTCGGAATTTGGAGATGTGGAAGACATGATGCTTGACACAAATGAAACTGTTAAAAGTTTTATCAGAAGTTATTTTGGTTTCAGACGTGATTTCCTTGGGGTTGTTGCTGCTGTAGAGGTTGCATTCCCAGTTTTTTTTGCCCTTATCTTTGCTTTAGCAATTAAGAAGCTGAATTTTCAAAGGAGGTAGAGATTAATAAATGTGGACATGTAGTGTAAAAACTTGTCTCAGATGACAAGTGTTTCTTAATCCTTTCCCTGAATAAATTGAAAGATATTATGCAATTTTTATGCAATGTCCAATGAGAGCAAATGGACTTCTTTTTTCTTTGTAAAACAATATATGCTAAAGTTTTCAGTCTTTTGAATCATCATTCATCAAGCAGCAGTCTTGCTCATCAGAAGTTATTGAGTTAGGCTAAGGGCTAAGGCTATATTATTATTATTATATACTAATAAGAACCCAAAAATCAATTCTTCAAGTATATGCATATAATCATGTGTAAAATAATGGGTTTATTTTTCTAATGAAATCAAACAAAATGAAAAAAAAAGAAAAACACTGTTTGATTGATATTTCATTACTTTTTAAGCAGCAATTATATGAAGAGAAGACAATCAAATATTAATCTTGACAACATATATCAATGCAGACAATTTTCTATAACAAAAGGACAACATATACATGATTTTTTATTTTCAAAAGCTATAGCAAGGTAACTAAAATTCATTTAAAATACTATCTCGATAAACTAAAATTCACTTGAAGATATATGATTATATACTCTCACAAACTTGAGTCTATTGAATTATCACTCATGTATATACACGACTTTCATTTGTATAGACATCGTTATTAATACAATCCCAGGTTATTATTACAACCCTTTCATTTGTAAGTAAATATAACCATAATTTTATGCAGCAAAAAAAAAAACCATAACTTACCAATTTGTATTCGACTTTGATTTCTGTAATTCATCGTCGCAAGAAAGAGTAGCCGACATACCCATGGAGGCCCACTGGATATTTGGGAGGGTTTACTTTATACAAGAATTTTAAGTCTATTGGACGGGTCTTGGGGCTGGTTTATTAAATGGGTTGGGCTTGATCATAAGGGTCTTGGGGTTGCTGCTGCAGTGCTCGTCGTGTTTACATAAAGTAGGCTTTGCTTTGCTCTTTCAATGAAGGTGCTTTCAAATTCCAAGGTCAGAAGATTATTGTGTACAAATGAAAAATCTGGGTATGGATGAAGAAGACAGACTAGAGCTTTTGAAAGGCGTTAATGGCGCTTTTAGGCCATCCGTTCTGACAGCGTTCATGGGTGTTAATGGCGGGAGGAAAACTGGTGGATTTTTTTGAAGGAACCATAACAATTTCCCCGAGACCTTGATCTACTCAGCCCGGATTTGGCTACCTCCTGAAGTTGATTCTGAAACTGAAACCCAACAGGTCAATTCAAGTACTTTAAAATAGTAACACTAGTTTGTCCTAGGTTTGTGCTTTTACTTTAGTAATCTGAGTTTGGTTTTTGGTAATCAAGTGAACATTTATGCCAGAGTTGGCTTTGATTTGGTTTGCGTTGCTCAGATGATGTGACTGAATGCAATCTGAGCCTTATTGAGCACAATAAAGCTTATTATTTCTACATTTATATGGTTCAATCCAATCAATCATCCTATTGGGGCTTACTTTCTGTTAGTATGCATGGTGTTGATTACACTTGGGTTTAGGCTCATGCTTGGGTTAAATGGTTTTTTAATAGGCTGCTAAATGGACTATGCTTAAACTTTTGAGTTAAGTAATTCTACCTCAAACAAGAATTATTCTAACTGCTGTCATTAGGGGCTGCAGATGTTCGTTGAGGAGGTAATGGAACTTGTGGTGACCTTTCCCCATTGAGGGAAGCAATGGTTGAGTTGCCTGGTACAAATGGCCTGTCACTGGATCAGCGTGAGGGACTAACAGTTGCCTTTGAGCTCATGGCAGGCAAATCCCTCAATAATATTAATGGATGAGTCAACCTCAGGTCTTGATGCAGAGCAGCAGCCATTGTAATGGAAACAATCAGGAATACTGTTGACACAGGAAGAACTGTTGTCCGGACTGTCCATCAGCCAAGCATTGACATCTTTGAAGCTTTTGATAAGGTTGGATAAATTGGAGACTTGTAATATTTTCTCACTTTTATTCCCCCAAAGAAATAAAAAGTCATATTTTTATGTGTTCTTGAAGCATTTATCCTGTGATTTGCTTTTAATGGCACTGGGGGGAGAACAGATATACACAGGGCCTTTAAGTCATCATTCTTGCCACCTGATCAAATATTTTGAGGGTAGTGTTTTTTCATGTTACAACTTATATCATATAAATATCATATTGTTCTTTGTTGCCACCGCTTCTCTGATGGAGAGGGGAAAGGATGATAAATGAATGTATTAAAACAGCCTCATTTCCATTATCTAGGAGATTGAAGGAGTAAGTAAAATCAAGAATGGTTACAATCCGGCAACATGGATTATAGAGGTCATAACATCAGCACAATCTGGCTTAGTTGTTCTGGTATATGTTCTTCATGTATCTCCATTTGTTTTATATCACTTTTATTGTATGATGCTTGTCACTTTGGAACCAAACCAGCAAGTTCCCTATATAGTTTTGACCGCTATCTACTCCCTGTGGAACTTGTTCTCAGACTTTGCTATTCCGAGACCCTTGAGTTGATTTTTTTTTGTCTAATTGATATTATTTAAAGTGCTTGGATTTTTTTGTGTTAATGATTCCTATATACTTGGTTTACTTGAAATACAGAGAACTCTAGTGTGGTGGAGGTGGTATTATTGGGCATCTCCACTTTCTTGGACCTTGTATGGATTAATTGCTCACAATTTGGAGATGTAGAAGACTTGCTTGATAAAAATGTAACAGTGAAAAGCTTTATCCAAATTATTATGGTTTCAGTCTTTCAGACATGATTTTCTTGGGGTCGCTGCTGCTGTGCTTGTCTTTGTGGTAGGCTTTGCTCTCTCAATGAAGGTGCTGAACTTCCAAAGATGGTGACAGGTTAGAAGCTTATTGTGTACAAATGCAAAATTTGTTTGCTCAGTACCATAAATAATTTGCTACAGAGAAGGAAAAGCTTCTAGTTTCTACTCTTTCCTATATAAACTATTGTTTTGGAATCAATAAGATGAATTCATTTAATGAAAAATTAGAATAATGGCTTTCCTCTGTGCAGTGTATTGATTAATAAATTTCACTTGTAACCCTCTAGTTTCTTGCTAATTACTAGTATATATAAGAATTTCAGTTTTTTGGATTGAAAGTTTAATCAAATTATTGAAGAATATTGAAGTCTTGTAGAGGGAAGACAATTTAAATTCCTCCACAGTCCTCAGATCAAGGGGAAAAAAAATCTGCAGCCTCAAAACTATGATCTTAATTTTATATTTAACTTAGTTTTCATGTAAATCTCCTTATATGCCCTGTATATAAATTTCAAAGTGAACTTCTCTTGCCAAGTGGAACTTGTGAAAACCTTTGAGAAAAGAATTAGCATAATTTTAATTAAATATGTTGATATATGTATATGCTGATATGATAAATACATTTTGGGTGTGTTTTGTTCAAGTATTATGGGTAAGATAGGATTATATTTGTGTATAAAAGTAATCGTATAATTCTATTTTTATACACAAATATAATCTTATCCTACACTTAATCCTTGCACCAAAATGATATGTCATATCTTTGATTTATTGAAAATTTGACCCCGTCCATTACTTTCATTTTGGGCCAAACTTTGAAAATAAATGTATTTTAATAATTGTTTTTCATGTGTAAAATCCATAATTAATGTTTTTAAAGGAGAGAGAAAATCATAGTTTAAGGACTCAAAAACTCACGAAAGGAGTGGTGACCAAGAGTGTTGAGTATAACAAAAAAAAAAAAATGTATCTCCCACCTAGTGCCATGCTTATTAGTGTTAATTGGCCCTAGTCAAGGCTGTTTCATATCTCTACCCTAAATTAGGGTTGCCAAACCTTTCTCTTCTTTTTGGATCATTAAAAAAAAAAAATCATATATGAGCTTATGGAGGTGAATTCTTTTATTTTGATTCTCTTCCTGCTGGAATTTCCTCTTATTTTTTGGTTAATGCATTTGGTGCTGGTTGGCCATTATGTAATTGTTTTAGGTTTTATTTTGCCAATATTAAAAAAAAAATAGTGAAGTTACCTTCTCCTTTGAAGTCATTAGGGGTAAGGTTCGAATTTACTCTCTTCTTAAAATTGTCATATGTATTTAAAAAAATAGTTAATAATTGGAAGGCTTGAAACATTATTTCCCCTTTTCTAGTTTTAGACTTTAGTTGACTTATCTTAATTATTCATAGCCTTTCATGTTCATATTTGTTTATCTTTTTCTATATGCACCTAGGTATGGTGGGTATGCATAAGTCTGGTAATCCTATTTGACACCAATCTAGTTATGGTCCAATAGATAGATTGGAGGGTTTTGGACACTTCTTTTTTCCTTTTAATAATAGTAAGTTAGGCTGTACCTACAATTATAGGCGACTCCTTCCTTCCCTTAGCTAGTTAAGTTAATTCCTTTCTTCTTCTTCTTTTTTTATTTCTTCTTTATTTTTAAATTTTTAGTAATAGCATGCACATATTTATCAATTAGCAAAACAGGTTGTTATTTTCTGTTGTTTAATTTTGTGGCATCCCCCTGGCATGTCTCCGAATTGTGTATGGTGAATGTTTGTTAATTCTTTACCAAACTGAAAAGCAACTCGTTTTTGCTTTACAGACTCATGGTGTTTGACTTCAGTTTGAACCTTTCATGAAGTCAGTTGGGATTTCATTTCTGACTTCATAAATTAAAGGTGGCAATAAGTTTGCCTTGAGTGAATGGCTTATCATAAGCTTTACTCTGCTTCCCATTTAAAAAGAAAGATCATAAAGAAGAACAACATTAGTCTAAAGTCAAATCAGCTTTTAATCAGTAACAATTGATCCAAGAAGCAATGAAATGAAGGGATCAACTTTCAAACTTACTTTTCATCCCTGTAATATGATGGGAAAATGATTATGTATTCCAAATCCACCCTACCCTTATCTGTTGGGGGGCAAGTCACAGTGCCACCTGGTCTTTGCTTTGCTATGACCTTATTAAGATAGACTACGTGGTTGTCAACAAGCCCTTAATACCCTTTTTCCAGAGATAAAATAATGGAGAAACCCAACTTATATGCAAGTTGTTAAATTTGAATAAAAGATTGAAGTTAAAAAAGTTTAAGGGCATGAAGTAGATTCAGGACCTCATAGGATATCATAAGATATAATGAGGCTTAGGATCCTCATTCTAAGTGTGACTTTTTTAAGCTTCTTGTCTGGTAAATACGTTGTCACTGTTCTTTGAGACGATCTAAGACGAATATATAACTCTGTGAGTACTATTGCGTCTAAAGAAACATGTGTTCTTAAGTAATTTCCACGCACAAGGATTCTAAGCTCCATAGTGGGATATCACTGTTGGTTTAATTCCTGGAACATAAATGGAAAGGGGGGATAATAACAAACTTGACAGTGCTTTAGGAAGAGAGTATTCTTCGATTAGCAGTAACACTTTGGAAAACATTAGTAAATCTGTACATCATGAATATGATGAAGATGCTCTCAAATGGGCTGCTCTTGAGAGACTTCCTACTTTTGATCGTGTAAAGAAAGGTTTGCTGTTGGGATCACGGGGTCGGACTAGTGAAATCGATGTAAAAAGGCTTGACCTCCATGATAGAAATAAGATTATGGAAAGGTTGGTGAAGGATACTGAAGAAGAGAATGAAAAGTTCTTGTTGAAGCTCAGGAACCGGATCGATAGGTAAGTTTCAAATTTCGTTTGTCACGCATTTCCCCCTCTGCTAGAATAAATGTGCTGAGATATGAAATATAACATGCAAATGCACTATAAGAATGGGATTTTATATTCAAATGCATAGGACATAACTTGTGCAAGAAGCATGCTCATCTCTTTTCCTAAGATCTTTAGTTTGAACTTATTGTCTACAGATGTAAATACGTGATTTATTTTCGATTTAACTG
The DNA here is from genome assembly GCA_001974825.2 of Corchorus olitorius. Lineage (NCBI taxonomy): Eukaryota > Viridiplantae > Streptophyta > Magnoliopsida > Malvales > Malvaceae > Corchorus > Corchorus olitorius. The sequence continues at coordinate 101,307 of AWUE01014974.1, read as the reverse complement.
GTCAGCTTGATTGCTTTTTTGGATGGTATCAGGGTTGGAATAAAACTTCCCACAATTGAAGTTCGATTTGATCATCTAAATATCGATGCTGAAGCTTATGTGGGAAGCAGAGCTTTGCCTACATTTTTTAACTATTATACTAATATGGTGGAGGTGATGATCCTGAAATGTTTGTTCTGTGTTTTGCTCTTTCTTAGTCTGCAATATTACTTGTTGACATTTACTAATTTTGTGAGTTTAACTGTTCTGAAGAGCTTCCTTAGCTACATCCATGTACTCCCGAGTAGAAAGAAAAAAAATCATATTCTTCAAGACGTTAGTGGAATTATTAAGCCTTGCAGGTGAGAAGGAGAGTTATGAGACCTATATGCTTCTGGTATACATGCCAGTTCTGACCTTTGAATGTGGACGATGAATTTTATGCAGAATGGTGTTGCTTTTAGGCCCTCCAAGCTCTGGAAAGACCACGCTGCTATTGGCCTTGGCTGGGATGCTTGATCATGATCTTAGGGTAAAAGAGTTCTCTGGTGTTTTACTTCAAGAGTACTGGAATGATGGACCATGAAACTCATTGCAAATTATCAATTTATTAGCCATAGCCTAACTTAGACCTGAATTTTTATTTTTTTCTTCCAATTAAGCTCTCGGGCAGGGTTACTTATAATGGATATGACATGCAAGATTTTGTGCCCCAAAAATCTGCTGCTTATATCAGTCAGTATGATCTCCATATACCCGAAATGACTGTACGGGAGACCTTGGCTTTCTCTGCAAGATGCCAAGGTGTTGGATCACAATATGGTCAGTACAAATAGTTGCTTTCTGTTGTGGAAGACTTTCTTTACATTATTCTCTATGCATTTAAAGGGTTTTATTTAAAACCTTGGTTTTTTTTCTCTTAAACAGATATGTTGATGGAACTGTTAAGAAGAGAGAAAGAATTAAATATTAAGCCAGATCCCGATATTGATATATTTATGAAGGTGATTCAAATTACTTCAAAAAATAGTCTTTTCTACAGTGCAAGTAATATTTGCACATAAAACTTTTTTGACTTAAAAAGATCCACTTCCCTTTGAGCACTGTTATTTCAGGCAGCAGCTACAGAAGGCCAAGAGATGAGCATTGTTGTGGATTATATATTAAAGGTAAAACCTCCATATACTGGGAAAATTACTATGAATTTTGTTACACATGAAGAAACCAGATAGCATAATCTGCTGAACTAAATACAGATTTTAGGTCTAGAAGTGTGTGCAGATACCTTGGTAGGGAATGCCATGTTAAGAGGTATATCTGGAGGGCAGAAGAAGCGCCTTACCACAGGTAAATTGACTGATCTAACCAATTTTCCATTTTGATTTTCCCTCATTTCACACGATCAAATCACTTATGGTATCTGGACCAAAAAAATTTAGGTGAAATGCTGGTTGGACCAGCAAAGGTTCTATTAATGGATGAGATATCAACTGGTTTGGACAGCTCCACAACATTCCAAGTTGTTAATGCAATCAAGAGATATGTCAACATTCTTGATGGGACTGCTCTAATCTCTCTATTGCAGCCACCACCAGAGACGTGTAATCTCTTTGATGATGTTATTATCCTCTCTGATGGACAGATAGTGTATCAAGGACCTCGTGAATGTGTGCTTGAATTTTTTGAATCCATGGGCTTTGAATGTCCCGAAAGGAAAGAAGTAGCAGATTTCCTTCAAGAAGTAAGAATGTATTATCATATAAGACAATATAATTGTTAATACCTTTATTTATCTTTTGGCTAAATCAAATATATACGGCTTGAACAAGTGCTCCTTTTTCACAGGTGACATCAAGGAAGGATCAGGGGCAGTACTGGGCTCGTAAAGATGAGCCTTATAGTTATGTTACAGCCAAAAAATTTGCAGAGGCGTTCATGTCATTTCACGTTGGCTTAAAACTGAAAGCCGAGCTTTGTACTCCATTTGATAAGAGCAAGAGTCACCGAGCTGCTCTGACGACCAAGAAGTATGGTGCTCGAACAAAGGAGCTTCTAAAAGCTTGCATATCTAGAGAACTCTTGCTGATGAAAAGAAATTCATTTGTCACAAAAGTCAAGCTCATGCAGGTCAATATTTAGAACATTATATGTTTATATTATAGCCATTGGCCTATACTATTTTAAATTTTAGATACAATGTTGAAATGAGCTACTTTTTTTTTATACCTTTCAGCTTGCTGCATTAGGATTTGTCACAATGACGCTCTTTCTACGAACTAGGATGCACCGGGACTCAATAAGTGATGGACAGAAGTTTATGGGTTCTCTTTGCTTCATGATCTTTCAGATGATGCTTAATGGATTCCCGGAAATGGTCATGGTCATTGCAAAACTTCCAGTATTCTATAAGCAAAGGGCACTTCTCTTTTATCCTCCATGGGCTTATGCTCTTCCCTCATGGTTCCTTAGGATTCCTGTTACAGTTATGGAAGTATTTGTATTTGCTGTCCCCGCTTATTATGTCATTGGATATGATCCCAATATTGGCAGGTATAACCTAAATACACTGTAACCTATTACCAATTGAACCTTACTCAATTAATCATTTTCCTATCATAGTAATTGTTTGACAATACGAAATAACAAACTTGCAGGTTCTTCAGATATTTTCTTCAACTTCTACTTGTAAAATTTATGTCATCTGCACTCTTTCGGTTCTTGGGAGCGTTTGGTAGGAGTCTGATTTTTGCAAACTCATTTGGTGTTCTGGTTGTGGTAACTTCTCTTGTGTTTGGTGGATATTTTGTCTCACGAGGTATGTTCAAAGTAGAAGTACAGGGAACAGAAAGTTGAATACTGAAAAAACATGGTAAGAATTATATTAGTTTCTCTTTTGGTACTTCACAGAGAATGTGAAGAAATGGTGGATCTGGTTTTACTGGTCGTCTCCTGTAATGTATGGACAAAATGCTCTGGCAGTAAATGAGTTCCTTGGAAACAGCTGGAATCATCCTGTAAGTTCCTTATTATGTTTCCTATGTAGCCAATAACTTGTCATTCGGTTTTACAAACTAAAATTGTGTTAATGTTTGCTATCACTTTTTTTTTTTTTGAGAAGCTTTATCCAAATTCAACAAAACCACTCGGAGTTGCTATTTTGGAAGCTCGTCAAATGTTTTCAGATTCATATTGGTATTGGCTAGGAGTAGGAGCTACAATTGGATTCACATGGCTATACAATTGCCTCTACGCTATTGCCCTCACTTATCTCAAACGTATCACTCATATACTGGTTTCACTTTCAGTCAACTTTTCCAACAGGAAGTGACATTTCATTAATGTTCTTTTTTTTTTTCTTTGGATCAAATTTTCAGCAATTGAGAAGCGTGAGTCCTTTATATCAGAAGAAACATTGAAAAGTAAAGATTTTGATGATATTGGAGCATCAATTGAGCTCCCTCATCAGAGGAGTAGATCCATTGGCTGTACTGCATCTGAGTCATTGCCTGGTATTTGTCAGTAAATTTACATTTTCCTTTGCTCTGCATATGTTAAGTTATTTAGCTATTAAGCTATTGGCTATTGCACCCAACTTGTAGAGACAGGAAATGGTATGACGAGGCAAATCTCTTCTGAGGTAAACCAATCACAACCCAGGAGAAGAGGAATGATTCTTCCATTTGAAATGCATTCAATCACTTTTGACGAGATTAGATACTTCGTGGACATGCCACAGGTAACTTCCATTCAACAGAATTTTCAGAAGCTAAAAACAAGCTCAATGCACATTTAGAAACTGAAAACTATTTGTTCGAATTGGACTTGCAGGAAATGAAAGAACAAGGCTTTAGTGAAGACAGATTGGAGCTGTTAAAGGGTGTGAGTGGCACATTTAGGCCTGGTGTTCTTACTGCTTTAATGGGGGTTAGCGGTGCTGGTAAAACCACTTTGATGGATGTTCTGGCAGGTAGAAAAACTTCTGGATACATTGAGGGTACCATAACAATTTCAGGTTACCCAAAGAAGCAAGAAACATTTGCTCGAATATTTGGTTACTGCGAACAGAATGACATTCACTCTCCCCATGTTACTGTCTACGAGTCTTTGGTCTACTCAGCTTGGCTTAGGCTACCTCTTGAAGTTGATTTTGAAACTCGAAAGGTTAGCATATGAATCTTTGTCAAGGGCAAATGCTGGGGCTGAAAACCTGATTAACATTATAAACGCTTGCCCAGTTGTCTAACAAGTTAATTGAATTCCTAAACTTATAGAATTTTAATTACTTTGGCTATGCTTGAACTGTGCTAGCTTTGATTGATTAAACAGCGCATTTGAGTCTAGTTCAATCTTATGGAATACTCAAAGCAAAAATGTTATCCTCTTCATATTAACTTTTTCCATCTTATGGTCATTGGTGGTGACCAGATTTGCTTCTTGAGCTAGCTAAGCGCATGCTTGAGTTGAACTAATGATGTTGATAGTCTGGTAGCTAGATAGGTGAATTCAAGGTTTCAAGGTTTTCCATTGAAGGAAACTGCGTTAAATTGTTATTAGAACGCTCTATACAGACTGTTCTAATTGTGTTCAATTTGTACCTATAGATATTTGTTGAGGAGGTAATGGAACTTGTAGAACTGTCACCATTGCGGGAAGCAATTGTTGGGTTGCCAGGTGTGAATGGCCTTTCGTTGGAGCAGCGCAAAAGACTTACTGTTGCAGTTGAGCTAATGTCAAACCCCTCTATAATTTTCATGGATGAGCCAACCTCAGGACTTGATGCAAGAGCAGCTGCTATTGTCATGAGAACAGTTAGAAATACTGTTGACACTGGAAGAACAGTAGTGTGTACAATCCATCAGCCAAGCATCGACATCTTTGAGTCGTTTGATGAGGTTAGAGCTTGACTGAAGAGGTACTTTCAATAAGTATACCATCCCATTTTTCTGTTTATGAGATATATAAATATTTTCCCTGAGAATGCAGCTATTTCTAATGGCACTTGGAGGACGGGAAATATATTTTGGGCCAGTGGGTCGTAACTCTTGTCACCTAATTAATTATTTTCAGGTAAGAAGCAATTATAAGTCAAAAGTTGCTAGCTACCAATAATATTACGACTTATATTTGTCTTCAAGTTCCATCAGTTCTGTGTATAACTGCTAGTATTTTATTTTGAATTGGACAATCCAATGTGTGAATTTTCACGATGCAGGGAATTGAAGGAGTAGATAAAATCAAGGATGGCTACAATCCAGCAACATGGGCTCTAGAGGTCACGACATCAGCCCAAGAGGTTCTTGGAATAGATTTCAATGATGTTTACCGGAATTCAGACCTATATAGGTTAGTTTTTGTGTATTCAACTGCAATACCATTATGGCCTTAGGCTTACTGTGTCTCAGAATGATCAGTTATGATATTGAAGTGACCTTTACTGAAGAATAGTAGAGATTTAATGCCAAAGCTTTAATTTGTTCTTGCACTCTTAACAGGAGAAATAAAGCTCTCATCAGAGAACTAAGCACCCCTTCTCCAGGATCAAAGGATCTGCATTTCCTTACAAAATATTCACAGCCATTCCTCATCCAATTCAAAGCTTGCTTATGGAAACAACATCATTCGTATTGGCGCAATACATCATACACTTCTTATAGACTTCTGTTTACAGCATCTGTGGCTTTGCTATTTGGAATTATATTTTGGGACCTTGGTGCCAACTGGTGAGATAACAAATATAAGTAAATGCCATTTTAAACTTTAAAAGATCATATCATGCTGTGTGTACTGATCTGGTATAATTCTTTGACAGGAAGACGCAACAAGATTTATTTAATGCAATGGGTGCTATGCTCATTTCTGTTAACTTTATGGGTGTTAATAACTGCATGGCAGTGATCTCAGTTGTTGTTGTGGAACGAACAGTCTTTTATAGAGAAAGAGCCGCGGGAATGTATTCAGCCATGGCGTATGCACTTGCTCAAGTAATCAGCTTTTTCCTTTTAGAATCATTTTTCTTTTTAATTTATATGAGCAAACTCAACTATTCTTTTGTTTTGTGGTTTAGGCTGTCATCGAGCTCCCTTATCTTTTTGTACAAGCAGTGGTATATGGTGGTATCATTTATGCAATGATTGGATTTCAGTGGAATGCTGCTAAGTTAATTTGGTTTTTGTTCATCATGGTTTTACACTTGTCGGCCTACACCTTCTATGGTATGATGATCACAGCATTGACACCAAACCAGCAAGTTGCATCTGTAGTTTCCTCTACATTCTTTGGAATATGGATCCTATTCGCAGGATATTTGATCCCAAGACCTGTGAGTTATTTTCCTTGACCTCATTATTCTTGAATATGTTATACATTATCTTCCTTTTTGGTACATGAAAATTCATAGAGCATTGCGCTCCAAATTCCCCTAGAATTTCCTTGCCATTCTGAGTTGTTTCTTGTTACCAATGTTGTACTATTTCTTATGTCGAAATGCAGAGAATTCCAGTGTGGTGGATATGGTATTATTGGGTGTGTCCGGTTGCTTGGACCTTACACGGATTGATTGCTTCGGAATTTGGAGATGTGGAAGACATGATGCTGGACACAAATGAAAGTGTTAAAAGTTTTATCAGAAGTTATTTTGGTTTCAGACGTGAGTTCCTTGGGGTTGTTGCTGCTGTAGAGGTTGCATTCCCAGTTCTTTTTGCCCTTATCTTTGCTTTAGCAATTAAGAAGCTGAATTTTCAAAGGAGGTAGAGATTAATTAATAAATGTGGACATGTCGTGTAAAAACTTGTCTCTGATCACAAGTCTTTATTAATCCTTTCCCCTGAATAAATTGAAAGATATTATGCAATGGCTAAAGTTTTCAGTCTTTTGAATCATCAAGTAGCAGTCTTGGCTCATTAGAATTACAGAATATATATCGAGGCTATGTGTTAATGGGCTACGGCTATATTCTAATTAAAACCCAAAAATCAATTCTTCAACTATAGGTTTAGCCTAACTCGATAACTCTTTCTAATGGGCTATGTCCACTTTTTTAAAATAATACTTTATGGAAAATTATAAAATACACCGTCAGTGAAGTTTAACAGACTATTTATGGAAAATTATAAAATACACCGTCAGTGAAGTTTAACAGACTATACAAGCGGGTTCTGGACTGTTTGCTTGATATAATGATATTTCACTACTTCTATTAAAAAAATACAAGAATTGCATCATATATATAGATAGAAATTAACCCTTTTTAATTTCATAAAACTTTTTGGCCAATGACAATTCATAAAACTTTGTAAATATGCTATATATAGCTCCAAGTTTTTGACAATGAAATGGCACCAGAAATAATTAAGGCAGACAATTGCAAAGCACTCGAAATTTCTAATGATCATGAGGATACGACCAAGGCTTTTATGAGAGAAAACAGTCAAGTATATATCAATGCAGACAATTTTCTATAACAAAAGGACAAGATCGATCGATGAAGTCATTTAATGGAGAAAATATAAAACTAATTCTTTCATTAGTTTTGGTTTATTTTCTGATTAATTGCCATCGATGTCATATTATATAGTATATATTGTATTTGTTTAAGCCAAAATTTTATTTTATTGTATAACCAGATGGTTACAGAACTAGCTAGTATAGAAAGCTAGCAAGAGGAAGTATAAGCTCTACAAGAACACTACCTAATTAAAATCCTACCTAATCATATATATAAAAGATTTAATCACATCATATGTATATGATTTGCTTTCTCTTTTGTATTTTTTTTTTTTTGTGATACTTCAAGAAATTTATTGGCTTAGCCAAAAAAAAAAAAATCTGTCAAAAATTTCTACATCATTAGTACAATGAAAATGAGTACATGATTATGACTTTATATATCTAAATCCTAATTTCAATTAATTAACACTAATATACATACTAATTATGTACTAATTATAGGGGACGAAAACACACAAAAAAGCATTATTTTTCCCACTTTCTTCTTTCTTTGTTATTATTGTCATTGGAATATCAGTGGTCCTCGCTCAACTTGTCATCATGAGCTAGAAAATATAACGTTGATGCCAAGTTTGTCAACAACCTTCTTGGAATGGTGTAGGCCTCTCTTCCCATATTTGTTTGTTTTTTTTTAATGTTTTTTTTGTGTGTAATTTGAGTAAATTTTGCATAAGGGTAAAGGGAGAGCGGATTTGAATTACTTTAAGGTAAATTATACAATACATCGGCGGTAAAGTTTAGCAGACTATACAAACGGGTCCTGAAGGGCGACATGTGTTCTTTAGGGACTAGATTGAAATATTTAAAACTTAATTAATTAAAATAATGGACATGTGTCAACTCCACAACCCGTTTGTGGAATCCAAAATTTACACCGCCGATGTATTAAATAATTACCCTTACTTTAATAGCTTGCATTATCATGCTATAATAAAGAAATTGAAATTTAACGAACACCAAAGAAACAACAAAGAAAATAAAGGTTCAATTTCGCAATCTTCAAAATAAGGAAAAAAAAGTGATTTAGCAAATTATATACGAATCCCAAAACCCCCATGCTTCTTAGGCAAAGAGTTCCTTTTTGTTTATTATAAAGATCAATCATCAATGATCAATTCCATGATTCATGTTTTCTTGGTCAAGTTTTCATGAATAATTATAATAACATTTCTTTGCTTTTCAAGGAAAAAGAAAACGACATATATATATATACATTCCAATATCATGAGACATGAGTCATTACCCTTATCATATGTTCAATGTATATCTTTTGGATCAAAGACCATCATCTATATATAACAATATTATATAATTTGTTCTAAGATTTCTATAGTATTTTTATTAACTTTATCTTGGTCCGACTTGCTTCTATATGATTTGGTTCTGATTCGATTAGCATCTAAATTAATTTTTCATTAAAAAAGGAGAAATTTCCGCTTCAAATCCAAAGATTAGTTGATCTTTCTGATTGAGATTTGAAAGCAAACATAGCACGGGAAAATAAAAGAAAAAGAAGAAAAAACTAACTTTTCTTCGCAAAAAATGAATAAATATGTTTGATGATGTGGTTGTGGGGACAAAAAATGGATGGGGCATCCTGGAGCACAAAAAATGGGAGGAGAGGATTTCTATTCCATTTTTGGTGCTCCATTGTGCCGCATCCACCAAATTATGCCACGTGTCCCTAGTATTATACCTTGTTTGTTTTCGATTTTTAACAAATAGTAAAAATCTCAATTAAAACTGGGTTTAGCCTCAAATTAACAACAAATACTTATATATAAGGGTTAGTCCTAAATTTTAATACATTCCCTATAGGGTTTTAGAATGAAAATATAAAATTTAATTTAACCAGGCAAACAAGGAATAACATTAAAAACTGAAAAAAGACACATATCATTATTTGGTGGATGGGGCACCGTGGGGCACAAAAAATGGGAGGAGAGGATTTTTATCCCTTTAAGAAATGTATTATGCTAATATTATACATCTAATGTCATCCATGATCCATCCATTGATTTCATTTTAAATCTTAAGCTTCATTTTTTCTTTCACCCAATTTCTCATAAATTTCACTTTTTTGTTTAATTTCAAGATTTAAAAAAAAAAAAACTTCGTGCAAAATAACTCCACACAGTCAAAACTCAAAAGTAATTTTATTATAAAATACTAATATCGTATGTTCCTAGTTCCTAGCTATAAGAATGAGAAAAAATGCCCTGTTTGAAGCAGAGGATTAATTGAAGTCACAATCATGGGTTATGAATCATCTCCCAATCTTCCTTTACTAGATTTCTCCACAGAAGATTTGAAGCCTGGAACTGATTCTTGGTTATTAGCTTGTCAAAAAGTTAAACAAGCACTTGAAGAATATGGGTTTTTCGTTATAGAATATAGCAAATTCCCATTGGAACTTCACAACCAAGTGTTTTCCGTCCTTAAAGAATTGTTTGATCTCCCAACGGAAACAAAAATGAAAAACAGATACGAAAAGCCCTTGAATGGCTACGTCGGACAAATTGCAGCTCTTCCTCTCCATGAAAGCATGGGCATCGACAACGCCACCACTCTAGAAGGAACTCAATTCTTCACCAATCTAATGTGGCCTCAAGGCAATGATCGTTTTTGGTATTGTTCAAATCATTAAACATGTTGTTCTCTTCCATATATTATATATATCATTTTACATTTTTCGTCACTGATTCTCTCTTTCTTTTGTCGCTAATAGTGAATATATTTACAAGTATGCAAAGGTGGCGGCGGAGGTGGATCAAATGGTGACGAAAATGATATTTGAGAGCTATGCGGTGGGAAAATATTGTGATGCTTATATTGATACAACAACCTACCTTCTTCGACTCTTGAAGAATCGAGCGCCTCGCGAAAACGAGCCAAATCTAGGGTTTATTACTCATACTGACAAGAGTTTTACTACCATACTTCATCAAAATCAAGTCAATGCTTTAGAGGTTGAAACAAGGGACGGAAATCGGATTAATGTGGATTTCTCATCTCCTTCGTCATTTGTGGTCATTGCTGGTGATGCACTAATGGTGAGCAATTTAGATAATTTTCCTTCAAATTTATGGATATTATATTTATACATTAGCAATTGAATTTTAATATTAGTTTTTTTGGGGGTTGAATTAGGCATGGAGCAATAATCGGGTACTTTCTCCAAGCCACAAAGTGGTGATGAGTGGGAAGATAGATAGATACTCTTTGGGGATATTTTCCTTCAACAATGGAACAATTCAAGTACCGGAAGAGCTTGTTGACGACAAACATCCTTTGAAATATAAGCCCTTTGAGCATTTGGGACTTCTTCGCTTCTATCGTACAGACGAAGGTTACAAATCCAAGTGTCCTATCAAAGCCTATTGTGGTGTGTAAAGAAATCCTTCGTGTGTCTATTAATTAGGATTGAAAGATCCTAATAATTCTTAATTAGGACCTAATGCTTTTTCCATGTTTGCTTTTTCTTTTTCTTTTTTGTTTGTAAGTTGGATGCTCTGTTCTAAAATTTAAGTAATGTAAGAGAATTACTTTATTCTGTGATCGTGTCATGTATTAAAATAAAATTTTGTGTGGGTTTGCCTTTATGGATCAAAGCTTCGCCTGCAATGTTGTTACCTTGGTGAACTTTTATATTGTAACGAATATATTAATTGAGGCTGCAGGCATGCTAACTGTACGTTCAAAATCCTCTGCTGAATTCAAAACCTAAAACCTAAAAACCTGCTTATAATCCATCGCATCAGTGTCATGACTCATGATGATATGGAAAACATATATAAGTGAGGATAAAATTATAATTTGGTACCAAACCTTTTACGAAAATCCCAACTTAGTATGAAATCTTTAATTTCATCCAATTAGATACCAAATGTTTTATAAATGGTTTAATTTAGTATTTTTTCATGGGTTTGAACGACACGCGCGTCAAGTCCCCGTTAAGTTCACTTTTCCGTTAGGCTAAAATCCCAATTTGGTACCAAACCTTTTACGAAAATCTCAATTTAGTATAAAACCTTTAATTTTGTCCAATTAGGTACCAAACATTTTATAAATGGTCCAATTTAGTATTTTTTTTTTGAGGTCTGCCAGTGCATTTGAACAAATCTCAGATTAAATGTTTAATGTTGCCCAAAAACAACAAAGACAAGTCTCCGATTAAAAATTACAAAGACAAAGATAGCGGTGGCGGTGGCACAAAGGGAGGTTTTTTCTTCCCTTTTTGGGGGTTTTTAGGGGTGTTGGTGGCAGAGACTGTCGAATTTTCTGTCAGTTTCTCTAGTTCATCCCAGTCTCATCTTCAACAAGAACAATCGCTTCTTCTCCTACCTCCTTACAGCCGAATCCGATAGTCGCCCCCTCCTTCAATTCCCTTCCAAAAGCAGACCCTCCTCAAAATCAACCAACTCGAACAAAAACCGATTCTTTCCAGTCATGGCCATCGAAGAAAGCAATAAGAGTGTGGAAGAGCAGAGAAAACCGTAAAGAAAGCGGAAGTTTCAGCGAGTGAAGGAGACAAGTTGGGCAAGATAAGAGCGGAGATAAAGAAGGCGATGAAGGAGAGGAAGGGGAGACAAATGGGAGTGGTAATCTTGCTTTCGGTGTGGCGGAGATAAGGGAAATCGAATGGCCTGCATTTGGGAAAGAGCATATGGCTAAATCCGTAGGTTTTTTTTTTAGTTAATAATTTTTTATTTTAATTTAAAATTTGATTCAAAAATTAATTTAGTAAATACGGATCCACTGAAAAAGTACTAAATTGGACCATTTATAAAACATTTGGTACCTAATTCGACGAAATTAAAGGTTTCGTACTAAGTTGGAATTTTCTTAAAAGGTTTGGTACCAAATTGAGATTTTAGCCTTTTTTTTTTTCAGAAATTTAACTTGATACGCGCTCAGTCGCGTGTGTCTGTCACGCTCTAATGGATTTGTTAAAAAAGTACTAAATTGGACCGTTTATAAAACGTTTGGTACTTAATTGGACGAAATTAAAGATTTTGTATTAAGTTGGGATTTTCGTAAAAAATTTGGTACCAAATCAGGATTTTAGACAAAATCCTTATTCTTCCTAGTTTTGTTTTTTGGAAGGTACAAGTAGATTATTATTCAAATTAGCAAGAAAGGTTCAAAATAAGAAAGATAAAACAGAGTTCACTAATCGTGGTAGTTAAGTGGCCAAAATAGAAAGTTGTTAAAAAAATCGTTATTTTTCATAGTTAAGTGATAAAATAAAAATTTGTTAAGAGTTAAGTGATTAATTATATATAATTTACTCCTTATATATTCAAGCTGGGTGGTATATTATGAAGGTTAAGTACTATATTGATTATGAAAGATTTTTGCAAAAACAAATTTTAGCCATTGATTTGGATTATAATTAGACGTGGTCCTAATATAAAATGTATTATTGTACGAAAAACTAAGACAGGAAAAAAAATAAAGAAAAAACAATTTAGATTGTATTATTTCGTATTCCATGAATAGATTTCAATCTTTCTTTTCATATTTCTTCCGAAAGTGGTCCTAAAAAATTCTCTTTAGAGTGGACTGTGTCTCTATATATCATCATTTTATATTTTGATGGATATGGCTTAATTGTTGAATATGTAGATGTAATCTTTTTTATTTTAATTAAATAAAATGAGTGTGATGTTTTGGACTTTAGATATAATAACAATGTCATTACGATTGTATATTTTGTGTGTCGAGTGGATTGTATATTTTGTGTGTCGAGTGAACCCTGTTGCAATCAGCTGATCAACAGCTCCTCTTCGGTCCCCTCACTCTCTAATTTCAGGTTTTGGAATATAGTGGCAGGGTCGCCAAGTGAAACTGATATTTGATTTTATTTATTCATATTGTAAGGTTAGCATGCATAAATAATCAATGTACGTAGAAAAGGAAAATTCGGACCACCATTCTTTAATCTTAGTTCTTAGTTAGAAATTAGTTTTCATGGCCCATCTGTATGTACATTATAACTGTACGAAATTAGATTATTTAAGTGTGCTGAGGGTTGTTTATTGGGACTTCTTTTGTTTGAAACCTACACTCAAGTCGGATGCGATTGGATAATAATTTGTATATAAAAGTATTGTAAACGTACAATATTAGAATATGATCAAATCAGGGTATCTGTTTTGTTCGATCATGCTAATTAGCTAATTTCTCTTGTTATGTACATTTGAGTTTTTGTTGTATAGTTAACACATAATCTCCTATTCAAAATTCAACCAAATCGGATCAGATTTGAACTCGAGACCTCTAACAAAAAATCTCATATTTTAACAACTAAAGTGTACAATAGTTTGTTGAAATAAACGTATGCACTACAGTTATCTGATTGTGTTGCCATAGACATATAAACCCTTTTAGTTGCATTGCATCCTTGGTGTATATATATATATTTTTGGGTATTATTAAATACCGTCCCCTTTTACTAGCCACCGTCCTCCCTTTGGATTATTTTGCCCTTTACTTTATTTTCTTCAAACTTCAAAATTTTCAATTTTCTCAAATTCTCTCAACCTTCAAACTTTCAAAACTCAATCATTCAAAATCGTTCAAGTAAAACAACATCAAAACTCATGCACAAAGATTTTTTTGAATTGAAAGTATGTTTTTTTTTAAAAAAAAGAATTTTTTTTTTCTATTTATCATTAATCAAAGATTAAAATCCTCTTGCTAATATTGACATATTCATACCCATTTAACCTAAATGAATTGTCCAACCAATATTTATTAAAAGATTAAAAGAAATTAAAAGAAAATCTAAAAAGATTAAAAAAAAACGCAGAAAAAAAATAGCGGGTCGCGCGCGGATCGCGATCCGCCATGGTCTAGGTCACGCACAACCCGCGTCACGACCCGGTTCCATGGCTAGGTTGCGACGCGGGTCGCGATATTTTTTTTCTGCATTTTTTTTAATCTTTTTAGATTTTTTTTAAAAATTTCTTTTTATCTTTTAATAAGTATTGGTTGGACAATTCATTTAGTTTAAATGGGTATGAATATGTCAATATTAGCAAGAAGATTTTAATCTTTGATTAATGATAAATGGATTTTTTTTTCTTTTTAAAAAACATACTTTCAATCCGAAAAAATCTGTGCATGAGTTTTGATGTTGTTTTACTTGAATGATTTTGAATGATTGAGCTTTGAAAGTTTGAAGGTTGGGAGAATTTGAGAGAATTGAAAAGTTTGAAGTTTGATGGAAAATAAAGTAAAGGGCAAAATAATCCAAAGGAGGACGGTGACTAGTAAAAGAGGGCGGTATTTAGCAATCCAGTTTTTTGAAATGCCCTTGGTGCATATTAAATACAGTAGCTACAATTAATCAAGTCACATAATTTGTGTACCCCATCAAAATTACTAAAAGACCCAATTAATTTTTTAGGCTAGTGATAATTACTTCATTTTTGTTTTTTTCTCCTGAATGTTTAAGAGTTATTATAACTTATAAGAGACTTATTAGTAAGCCAAATTCAACGAGACTATTAAGTATTCATGTGTAAACTTAGATCCAAATTTAAAAACAATTCCAACAGCATAAACGCAGACTAATCCACTTGTATTTTTTTTTTATATAAAGGCATCGCGAATAGTACAAGTCTACCAATGGGTTTTCTATAAATACCATACTTGAATTTCCAAATTTGATCCATCTCCATAAAAGTTGCAGAAGAAAGAAACAAAATTCAAATTCATGGGTTTGCAATCACAGATTAAACTTCCAGTTATCGATTTCTCTCAGGAAAATCTAAAGCCTGGAACAAGTACTTGGGTAGCAACATGCAACAAAGTCCGACAGGCTTTAGAAGAGCACAGTTGTTTCGAAGCAAAATTCGACAAAGTCCCTCTCCAACTCCATGAAACAGTTTTTTCTGCAGTTGGTGAGTTGTTCGATCTCCCAACAGAAGTAAAATTGCGAAACAAAAGCAATAAACCTTATTTCGGCTATTTCGGACAATTCAAATCTCTTCCTCTCTATGAATCCATGGCCATTGACAACCCAACAGCTCTTGAAGGAGCCCAAAGTTTCACCAATCTCATGTGGCCTGCTGGAAATGATCGTTTTCGGTAAATGAATTGTTAATTACAATTATTTCTTGGCTAATTATGTTAATTAATTGACTTTTTTCTAATTAATTTGTTTATCTTGTTTGATGGATAAGTGAAAGTACTCAAAGCTTTTCTGAGCTAGTGGCAGAGTTGGACCGGATGGTGATGAGAATGCTATTTGAGAGTTATGGGGTTGGGAATTACTATGATTATTACGTCAAGTCAAGCAATTATCTTCTTCGATTGTTCAAATATAGGAAGCCTGAGATGGGTGAGGCTAAGAATGGTTTATATCCTCACATAGATAAAACTATTCTTTCCATAATTCATCAAGGTCATGTCAGTGGTTTGTTGGTGAAAGTAAAGGATGATCAATGGGTTACTCCGCAGCCTTCGCCTACATCTTTCGTGGTCATGGCAGGCGAAGCATTGACGGTGAATTTTATTACCCAATTTTCAATTTCATTTTAAAATTCACCCATTTTCTCCTTATTTCTAGTACTCGATAATGATCATCTGAAATTAAGAGTTCGTCACTCTATCAGTAAACCATATATATGATGTTGCATTGATTAGGCTTGGAGTAATGATAGAATTCCACCTTGTTACCATCAAGTAATCATGACTGAGAAGGAAAGGAGAATTTCAATCGGAACGTTTTCATTCATTAATGGGATCATTCATATACTTGAAGAGCTAGGGGATGAGAATCACCCAATCAAGTACAAGTCCTTCAACCATTTCGAATTTCTTCATTTTGTTAAATCCCACGAGGGAAAGAACTGGAATGCCATCAAAGCTTTTTGTGGTGTTTGAAAACGTTATGTGTATTATGATTATTGAATTGAAAATTACGAAAAGTTTGATCATATCATGTGTGGTGTGGAAGTGTATTCATCTTTGTCAATACCTTTCTCTTGAATAAAAGTACTCTTAAATTGTCTGTATTCTATCTTTTTTCATTCTTTTGGTCTTGCTATATTAACATTTCACAACATTATAAATAACAAATAGGCAAATTATCACAATAATGTCTCATATTTCATAGACAATGCAATACCTAGAATATTAATGACTTGATAATCTAATTCCCCATTGAATTTGTAGCGTTTGGACATTTTGCCCAATGAATTTCAATTTTGGACATTTTGCCCTTTGAACTTCAATTTTGGGACGTTTTGCCCCATTGGCCTAACGGCACCGTCAAGACACTAACGTGGCAATGCCATATAGCATTTTTGTACCATGTGGCATTGCCACATTAGCGGCTTGACAGTGTTGTTAGAAAATTTCTGAAAACTAAGAGAGAAAAACAAGACTTTGAGGAGCCACGCTTTCTCAAATACAATATTGTCTAACTATTTTAAACAAGTTGTATTTGAGACACAACAAAGTCACTTAAGAACATCCAGAAAGAAGTAGAATTATTGGTTATGGTTTTCAAGGGAAAAACATGTTCGTATTTATAGAACGTGATCAGAGACATCACTTCAAGGTAACTGTTCGTCAACAAATATCTATTAAACTTGAAAAACTGTATTTACAGTTTTTGACAGTTTATTATATTCAAAAATGCCTCTTATCCAAAAAATACTCGTTGGAACCAATTAAGACTTAGCAAAAATTTTAAGTCATTTAAGAGTTAGCAAAAATTCCAAGTCATTTAAGAGGCCAAGTGCCCCAAAAGTGCCTATCTTTTGACTAATAAAATAAAATTAGTCTATTAACTAAGGAGTAACAAGCCCAAATGGCCCAAAACTCCCACTAGACCCCCACTAGGCCTTAGTCATCCAAAGATAACTCTTTAAGCATCTTGATCTTTATAAAGCACTAGCTTTTGTATTTCCTTAGCAACGTGGGATAAACACCACTCAAACAACAAACTATTTAACATTCCCCCACTAGTTTGTTGACTTAAAAACCATAATTCACTTATAAGTATAGCGCATACAAGAATGATTCTTAAGAATTGGACCTTCAATTAGTGTAAGCATTTCAGGATGCTAACAAAGTACATGATGTCCTAGGATTGAACCATGAATCCTTTCGTCTAACATTGGAAAAACCACACACACTATACTTAAGTTCTTCTAACTTGATTTCTTGTTTGCTTCTAACACTATGATGGGCCGTGTGCTAGCGATCCATGTTCTATGAATATATACAAAAGCAAAACCCTTTCATACTTTTGTTGAAGCGACACCACTTCATATTCATATAAGTGGAGTCACTTGTTGTTGATTTATTCCTAACAACCTCTTATAACTCCATTAAGAGTTTAATAACTCATCCTCTCTTATCATATTAGTACTAACAACTTCTATTTAGTATGAGACATAGTTAGTACTTTGAAACAGACATTCCAATAACTTGTTATTACCCATTGAACCTCAGTTTATAACCAGTTTGGTCAAGCACGGTTGAGTTCCCATTATTCGTGTTTAAGGGTTATGTTTTAGCCCCATACTACTTGTAGTCTCCCACACTTTATCTCTAGGTAATGCCTTAGTTAACGGATCCCATAAATTCTTTGCTGACTTTATGTAGGAGATAGTAATTGTATTATTAGAAATCAATTCTCTAATGTAATCATGTCTTAAACTTATATGTCTAGATTTTCCATTATAGACATTACTAAAACACTAGACATCGTCGCCTCACAAAGGATAATTATGGGTTCTAAGCATTATGGCCCTTCCACAATAACAAATCCCACGAACATCGACCTAGCTAGCTATTAGTGGCAAGTGCAAGTTCCAAAAATTGATCGAGAAATAATTGAAATATTAAATTTTTTTATTTGATTGACATCAATATATAACACCTCATCTCAAATATAAAAAGGAAAATTATGGTGCAAATACTATATATTTTTATAAAAGATCTTGTGACATGATATATATTGTGATCGTATTTGATAAAGTGGCAAATTAAGGCGTCACTAGCATCCCCGGAGATGTTATAGATCACTTAGGGGACCATGAATAAAAGAGCAAGGCTGGTTAATAATTGCACAAACCATACTAATCCAAGAAAACTATATTCAAATACTTATAGCCGAATAGGTCCTTTGTGGTCCAAAACAATGCGTCATGGAAATTGGAACTACATATTTCAAAATCCAATCTTAATCAGAATTCAGAAAACAAATCTTCGGAAAGACACAATATTTGGGATCAAATCGTTTGTCCAAATGCATGAATTAATAAATTTTTATGTACGAAAGAACACGACCCCTCTGAAATAAACAAACCAATAGTATGAAAACAACATACGTGATGGCCCGGATGTGCTGTCTCTACAGCCCAATCATCTCCTAGTATACAATTTTTTATTTTATCAATTATTGTCATGCATTGATTGGAAATTTGAGGATATGCAACTCCAAATAATGCAAGTGTTGGGTAAGTTAAAGCTAGCTTGCCTAGAGACAAAGGGGAATATTTCAAAAAAATTATCTTTATTGCCAAAGGAATTGTTGCAAAATTAAAACAATAATAATTATTTCTTATATATATTTTACTCATTTATGGAGCTCTATATATATAATTCATTTATGTGAAACTATACTTCATACTTAAGTTCCACCTTCTTTGTTCTTTTTTAGACCATAATAATTATGGGCTCTGAAAGTAGTCCCCTAAAGCTTCCGGTCATTGATTTCACTAAGCAAGAGTTGAAACCGGGCAGTGTTGAGTGGGATTCGGTAAAAGGGCAAGTCCTTCAAGCCCTCCAAGACTATGGCTGCTTTGAGGCTTCGTTCGAGAAAATTCCTACGGAGCTTCGAGAGGCAATATTTGTAGCCGTGAAAGAGCTTTTTGACCTTCCTTTACAAACCAAAATCCGCAATGTTTCCAAAAAGCCTTTTCATGGTTATGTTGGCCAATACCCTCAAGTTCCATTGTTTGAGAGCATGGGCTTTGATGATGCAGACATTATTGAAAATGTTGAAGCCCAGACTTCAAAAATGTGGCCCCAAGGAAACACAGATTTCAGGTTCTTATATATTAATTATTTCCTCCTAAGTAAATTTTTATCTTTTATATTTTTTTTAACCAAGGGTATTCTCATACCCTTTGGACCTGAGACTAATCCATACCCTTTGCACCTGAGATTAATCCTTTCAGGCCGGGGAAAATTTCTAGTAGTTTTTTCTTGTTTCTTTGACAAACTCTTTGCCATACTAGAAAATTTTCATCAATTAACAGCTAGATTTTACTTAATTTTGGCAGCAAAACTATACAATCTTTCTCCAAGCAATTATCGGACTTAGATCAAATGGTTAGAAGAATGATATTGGAGAGTTTTAATCTTGAGAAATACATGGATGAGCACATGGACTCAACGAATTACCTTCTTAGAGTAATGAAATATAAAGGGCCAAAAACAATTGAAACGAAGCTTGGATTGAACAGTCACACAGACAAGAACATAGTGACCATATTGTACCAAAACGAAGTTGAAGGCTTGGCAATCCAGAGTAAGGATGGGGAATGGTTCGACGTAAAACCCTCCAAAGACTCTTTCATAGTCATGATTGGGGAATCTCTCTACGTAAGTCTTTCTTCGCATTTGACAAGTGATCAACAAACACAATCTCAATAAATAAAGTTAATTTGTGTCTTAATGAATGTTGCAGGCATGGTTAAATGGTCGATTGCATTCTCCTTATCATCGTGTAATGATGACCGGAGACAAGGCAAGGTACTCCATGGGACTGTTCTCGATCCCGAAAGCCGGTTACATGATAAAAGCTCCGGAGGAGCTAGTGGATGAAGAACACCCCTTGCTCTTTAAGCCCTTTGATCACATACAATTCATGGGGTTCTATTACACCGAGGCTGGTCAAAAAGCTCAATCTGCTCTCAAAGTTTTCTGTGGTGTCGGGAATTGATTTGGACATAAAATTAAGGTGTACTACTTAATTAGATATGGTCCAAACCTTGTCTCCAATATATAAATAAGATGAGGAATAATATAAGGGTCGATCCTACTTAAAACTCTTTTGTAATTTTAATGAATGAATGATAGTTTGGTTTTGCATGTGCTTTTTTTTTTTGCTATATGAACATATATTGAAATAGACTACATAATAGGAGATAATCCTTTTCTATCACAAATTCCACCCTACCCATCCCAGGATTCAAACCCGAGACCTCTCGTAAGAAGTCGCAAGCATTAATCACTGGGGTGTCCCCTTGGGGACGGTTTTGCATGTATTGTTTCGAGTGTAAATTAAATAAGAAATACCTGGATCCTTACCCGGTGCAATAACATCACTATCAATTATTGGAGTAGTACAATGCTAAAACTAGAACTGGCAATTTTGTACACGACACGAGCCCTTTAGTTGTGTTTGGGTTTGCCTTATTGCGTTTGATGTCCAAATTGGGCCAAATATCCAATTTGGGCCTAGAACTTTTCAAAGTTGCCCAATTCCAGCCTAAACCTTTAAGGTGATCAAAATTGAGCTCAAACCTTTACAAATCCAACCAATAATTAGGCCTAAGTCAGACGGAGATAAGGCTGTGTAATACACGCACTGTTACCTCCATTAACCACTGTTAGAAATCACACACTTCAAGAAAGAAAAGAAGCCACGTCTACAATAAAAAAAATAAATACAAAAAAAATTGAAATGAAAATGGAATAATAATAATAATAATAATAATAATAATAATAATAATAATAATAATAATAATAATAATAATAATAATAATAATAACGTGTAATGCTTCGGAGTTCAGACCCTGGAAACACAACAACGTGTAATGCTTCAGAGTTCAGACCCTGGAAACACAATTAAAAATAAACGAAATCTTGGCATTATTCATATAATTCAAAGAAAATGCATACTTACAAGCAATTTATCAAACATTTTACAAGAAAAAAAAACCCTTTCATTTCTTCAATTTGTTTGTGAAAGATAAGCAAAAATTTGTTCTTTATCTCCCTTTTCACCTAAGTTCCAATGGAACCAGTTGAACCCCTTCAAATTCAGCGAAAATACAACCTTTAAAACTGTCAAAATCCAAACCCAAGAACCAAAAGAAGCAATTTTTCAAGATTTCTACAGAATCAAATAAGCAATAAAGAAGTAAGAAATGCATCTACAAATTCGTCTCACACAAATCCCATCCTCCGTCGATTCTCATCCATCAACGGGATCACCGCTCCATCATCCATCATGCTTCCTCCGACGCCACTGCTATTGTTACTGCTACTTACACCCACATTTTTGGTTTTGATTTTAATTGTTTGGAAGTCTACATATTTCCAGATTTCTACTTGAGGAGGATAAACAAAATTCAAGTGGTGGAGAAAAGGCTAATGCAGCGACGACGACAGGTGAGCCGATGGTGTGAGGGTTTCGTGACGGTGGACGGCAAGCGGTGCTAGATCGGCTGGGGAAGAAAGAACAAAGGGACTGCATGGAAGAAAGGAGAAGAGAAGAAAAGAAAAAAGAAAAAAGAAAAAGAAAATGGAAAAAAGCTAAAAAGGAAAAAAGAAATTGAGCTGACATAAAATTGGAAAATAGCCACCTCGCTATTAAATGGTGACATGAATTTTTTTACGCGCAAAATAAGGCGCGTGTGACTTTCAACATTTTTTCCGTTTGACCTAGGCCCGAATTGGGTGGATTCGTGAACGTTTGAGCTTAATTTTGATCACCTTAAAGGTTTAAGCTCAAATTGGGTAAGTTGACAAACGTTTAGGCCCAAATTGGATATTTGGTCTCCAAATTGTGTTAGACACACGATTATGATTATCTTGTTTCGTGTCCTAATCATGTCAAAACACAATTAACACATTTAAAAACATAACTGACACCCTCAAATAATCGAGTTTATACGGCAACACGCTTAACATTAAAACCTAGTACCCTACCTTCTCATGATCCTATGGTTGATATTTCGGAACAATGAAAGGTTAAACTTAATTATGATTCTGTTTAATTCTTCATAAGCTTGTTTTCTTATTAATTACTAATTACTTTACTTGTTTCTTAATCTTTTATTGGTAGGTAAATACATCTTAAGGTGCTTATTTGAGCATTTAGTATTAGAAAAAGAGCTTATTTAGGTTTTTTTAAGAGTTTAAGGGTTTATTTAGTCAAAATAATAGTATAAGAACTTATTTAGTCGGTGTAAGTTCAGGTGCCTTTAATTTTGCTCATTAAGTCTTTTAATTAAGGGTAATTATTTGATATACCGGCGGTGTAATTTTGGACTCCATAAGCGGGTTGTGGAGTTGACACATGTTATTTTTTTGAATTAATTAAGTTTTAAATATTTCAATCTAGTCCCTAAAGTACACATGTCACCCTTCAAGACTGCATGTGTAGTCTGCTAAACTCCACTGACGGTGTATTGAATAATTTACCTTTAATTAATGGGTTGAAACTTATCATATTTTATGTAACTTCTAAAGTCAAACATACACGTCGAACGCCGCGGGCTTCCCGGTAATGTTCTGGACTTTAGGGGACACTGGAAAGGGCATTGCTAATTTAATTATTCTTCCTAGGATACCTAGTAAATAATAAATAAATTATAAAGAAAATTAAATTAATAATAACATCAACGAATTACTAATGGACAATAGCGGAAGGAGCTTTGACCCTAAAATGAAGAAACCAATAGGATACAAAGAACATGAAGGCCCCCGAAATATGCTACCTGATCCAATCCAATAAAATTGTAGTGATATAAATGGCTCTAAGATGAAACATAAGCATATATAATGCGCTAATAGCGTTTTTCTCCATTAACTCTTTAAATGAGGACATTTTACCCAATAAATTATAATTTTAGACAAACTACCTTTAAACTCTTAGAATTTGAGACATATCATTCATCCTCGACATGATAAGCCACATGGTAAATCTATCAGTCATGCAAACAAAAGTTAACAGACGTTAGTCACATGTAATAATGTGACAGGTTTGTTAGCTATGTAAACAGAAGCTAACAAATGTTAATCATGTGACTTAATTATGTATTAAGAGAAGTGACGTGTCTAAAATTTTAGAAATTCAGAAATACTTTATCCTGAATTGTAGTTTAGTAGACAAAATATTTTGATGTGGAGATCAGTTCAGGGGCATAAGGGCAAGAAAAGCCCATTTATTTATATGGGTTATCTAGACGAGAGGGAACGATATTCAAAAAATTCTTATCTCAAAAGAAATTGTTTAAATTAAAAGTGAATACCACAATTTTCTGTAACGGTAACCCACCCCAAAAAAAATCCCAATATGATTATTTTATTTCATCATCATTAAATACTAGAAACTTGCTCACTCTTAAAATTATTATTTTTATCTCATCTGTGTATGGAGTGTTCTTTACTTATTTAAAACATACTTCACACATAATTCCTCCCATTTCCATTTCTCGTTTTTTTGGCATAATGGGCACTGAAACTCCTCTAAAGGTTCCGGTCATTGATTTCAGTAATCCAGAGCTCAAACCGGGCACTGCTGAGTGGGATTCGGTGAAAGGGCAAGTTCGGCGAGCCCTCCAAGATTACAATTGCTTTGAGGCTTCGTTCGACAAAATTCCTGCTGAGCTTCGAGGGTCATTATTTAGAGCCTTGCAAGAGCTTTTTGACCTCCCTTTGGAAGCCAAAATCCGCAATGTTTCCGAGATTCCTTATCATGGATATTTCGGCCACCCTTTGGTACCATTGTTCGAGAGCTTGGGCTTTGAGGATGCAAATATTATTGAAAAAGTTGAAGACCAGACTAGAGCCTTGTGGCCTCAAGGAAACTCAAGTTTCAGGTTCATTTTTCCTCTCCAATTCCTAATTCTAGTTGTTTTAGTGAATATCTTTAAATATGTGTTAAAGCAAAGTAGCAAACTATATACAAATTTAATATTTTAGTGAATATCTTTAATTATGTGGCAGCAAAACTATACAAACTTTTACAAAGCAATTATCGGAGTTAGACCAAATGGTTAGAAGAATGATATTGGAGAGTTTTAATCTTGAGAAATACATGGATGAGCACATGGATTCGACCAACTACGTTTTTAGGACAATGAAATATAATGCACCGAAAACCAATGAACCCAAAGTTGGATTGGGCAGTCACAAAGACAAGGATATAATAACCATATTGCATCAAATGAGTGAGGTTGATGGATTGGCGGTACAGAACAAAGATGGAGAATGGATCGATGTCAATTTCTCCAAAAACTCTTTCCTAGTGATAATTGGGGAATCTCTCCATGTAAGTCTCTTTTCCCATTATTTCCCTTTTGAATATTCATATTGAGAAAAGTATTATTCTTGAAGAAGAATATCAGTATAATTTATAAACAACGGCCTGCTAGATCTAAATTACCAAAAAGTTCCTATATCTATAAAATTATTAGCTTCCCTAATAAATAGATTGAATCAAAAATATTAATCTTATAATTCCTCTCAAAAAAATTATCAATCTTATAAATTTGTTTATTATTGAAAAGATGTTAATCCTTTGACCAAAAAAAAAGTTGTTAATCCGTCCTTTTCATATTGTCCGTCATATTATTTTGAGGTTTTTAAAAGAATGTCCATTTTTCTAAAAGGAAAGAAATACTTTTACAACTTTGCTCTTTATTTAAACATTAACTTTTTTCTTTTAATGTTACACAACTTGTCTATTTAATCCGCAAAATGTCCCGCGTGACGTGACATTCAAAAAAGTTATCATAATTTCTAAAATTCTATTTAATAAGACCCTAAAATCAAGAGATTTACCCTACAAAGCCTACTTATTTATAACTAGGGACTAAATCTAGAATTAATTTGTTACCATATTTATTAGATGGGATAACTGGGGATAAAATCAAATGGGTCAAAAAGTATTTTCCTAACTTTTTATAGAATTCCCATTTCATATCACTTTTAAGGGTATAATTAATTGTAAAGTAGCTATCAAAATATATCACTTTTTCTCAAACTTTTGTGTCATTTACAAATTGGACATTAAGGGTCCGTTTGACCCAGCTTATTTAACAACTTATCTACTGAAAAAAAACTTAAACTGGGTCAAACGGAAAATCCAGAAGTGCTTTCCAGTTGTTTTTGAACTAGAGGCTGAAAGCTCTAAATTGAAGCTTTTTCCAGAAATATCTTTTCCATAAGAGCTTTAAGTTAGGCCAAATGGACACCAAGTTTAGAACCAAAGGAGTGTTACATGAATCACTCCCACCACATGATTCATATTTCTAACTACTAAAATTTGTGCCCATTGAGGGGTTCTTTTACATTTACTAGAATCACAATCATAGTATGACTCATTGGATGTTTGAGCATGTAAAAAAATATCTAATTGTAATGAAATTTTTGATTATTTCCCTAAAAAGGAAAAAACTAAATTTGAGAGATCCAATACTAAGTAATCTCTAATCTTGCAGGCATGGTTAAATGGTCGATTGAATGCTACTTATCATCGTGTGATGATGACCGGAGACAAGGAAAGGTACGCCGTTGGATTGTTTTCAGTCCCTAAGGCCGGTTACATGATAAAAGCCCCGGAAGAATTGGTAGATGAGGCACACCCTTTGCTCTATAAGCCCTATGATTACGTTGAATTATTGAACTTCACTTACACCGAGGCTGGCCAAGTAGCTGATACATCGGCTCTCAAAGTTTTTTGCGGTGTCTAAAACTTGATTACATGGCAATAAATTAATAGCTCTTGCAATTTAGATACGGTCATTTATTTCTAGAGATGTAAGATGGGCTAGTTGGGTTCAGGTTCTCTACTACATGCATAAGGACGTTTGGGTCCAAGTTAATTCATGTTTTAGTACTTGTGTCATATGGTTTCAAGTCAATAAAATACTCCATATAAAAACAGGAGACAATAAATTATTTAAGGATTTATATATAATACACTCACAGTGGAGTTTAGTAGATTACACATGCGAGGGTTAAGGGTTGATATGTGTCATTTAGGGAATAGTTTTGAATTTTAAAAACAAAATTAATTTTAAAAATGTGTATGTGTCAACTCCTTACCCTGCTTGTGGAATCCAAAATTTACACCGTCAATGTATCAAATTATTATCTATTATTTAAAACACCCGGATGTCGGGTCGCAGTTTGAGCGGTAGCTCCTATTTTTTACGTGATTGTGTTGTTCTTGTTCGGCTTTTTCTATAGCGTCCAGTTTTTTTATTTTTATTTTTTTAATCTTAGCATTCACCTTCAATTTTGTTTTATCCTGAATAAATAATTCATGTAAGCAACTGCAAAGTTGGAAGTTTCATCTATACTTCGAACTCTATTCTGCACTTAGCATATAGCAGCTTTGCTTCCTTGCTATTGTATTGTTTTTGTTCCTCATCAACATATAACCAAATCGGAAACATTCAAAATAAGGGGAAACTCCAAAGATTCTACTTTCTTTGCCGCATCTCAAGAATCATTAATACATTTTGTTTCTAGAAGCATTTGATGTTGATAAAATTTATTGGAAAAGATGTATAATATTCAGCCAAAAAATATATTATAACCTATGTTTTCGGCCAAAAAGAAACAACAAAAAGCCTAAGTACAAAACTTCTAAAAAAAACAACGGCTTAATGTCCATTTCTTTCTTAGCTTTAATAAAAAGGGATATTTCCACCCTGAGCTTTTATTTTGAAACTTTAAGTCCTTACGCTGGACAATTTCTTACTTAATTTGAAATTTTCACCCTCTAAACTATCAAAATCGGGATGATTTCCCCTCAAGAAATGCTGGCTTGACATTATGCCACATCAACAATTTTTGAGTCACATCAGCGATTTTTGACAACCAAAGGTGAATTATCCCGATTTTAATAGTTTAGAGACTGAAAATTCTAAATTAAAAATTAAAAGTTCAATGGGAAAACTGTCCATATTGTGAAAGTTTAAGGGAAAATGGTCATTAAACCAGAAAAATAACAACTCAATAAGGATTTAATCCATCACCATCGCTAAGGTAGCTGTTAAACGAAGAGCACGAAACTTCTAACTCTCAAACAAAAAGAAAAAGTCATCAACCATTGCAAAAAACGATCCAAATAAGAATCTTATCAAGCAAGCATCTATGGATCAAAGCACTATAAATTGGCACATTAATTTACAGGATAATGCAACATCTACGCAGTCACAAGAAATTAAAGCATTACTACGTACTTAATTCTTTCCATTGTTCCTTGGATCAAGAATGGGTTCCGAAACAGCTCCTCTAAAGCTTCCCATCATTGATTTCGCCAAGCCAAACCTAAAACCGGGCACGGTTGAGTGGGATTTGGTGAAAGGGCAAGTTCAACAAGCCCTCCAAGAGTATAATTGCTTTGAGGCTTCGTTCGCCAAAATTCCTCTCGAGCTGCGAGGGGCTTTATTTGGAGCCTTGGATGAGCTTTTTGACCTCCCTTTCGAAGTCAAAAAACGAAATGTTGCTGACAAGCCTTACCATGGCTATATTGGCCAACAGCCTTCAGTTCCATTATATGAGAGCATGGGATTTAAAGATGCAATCGTTATGGAAAACGTTGATGCCCAGACTAGAACCTGGTGGCCTGAAGGAAACCCAAGTTTCAGGTTTCAAACATATCACTAATATCATAATATAAATTCAATTTTTTTTATTCATCAATATGATATTGAAATGAGTTACACAATAAGAGGTATAAATTCAATATATATGATTGATATCTGATATATCGATATAATCATTTATACGGATATTTGACTAACTTAATTTTGGCAGCGAAACTATCCATTCTTTCGCAAAGCAAGTATCGGAGTTAGATCAAATGGTTAGAAGAATGATATTGGAGAGTTTTGGTATTGAGAAACATGTGGATGAACATATGGACTCGACGGATTACCTTTTTAGGGTAAATAAATATGAAGGGCCAAAGACCGGTTCTGAAACAAAGGTTGGACTAATTAGTCACACAGACAAGAACATAGTGACAATATTGTACCAAAATGATGTTGGCGGTTTGGGGATACAAAGCAAGAATGGAGAATGGATCGATGTGAAACCCTGCAAAGATTCTTTCATTGTCATGTTTGGGGATTCTTTCCATGTAAGTATCTTTTCCAAATTTCCCTTATATATATAAATTCATTGAAGAAAATCTAACAAATCTTCTATAATTTTATTTTTCTATGACCCTGCCGTCGTAATTATAACAAAATGCGGACTTTATAGTGGATTAAAATTTTAAATTGTGATTGGTTAATTGTAGTAAAATTACAGATAACATGCTTCTCAATTCAGAGAAATGACTATATGGCCAATATTAATAAAGTTTGTACGTCATAATTGGTGATCTTGCAGGCCTATTTAAATGGTCGATTGAATCCTACTTATCATCGAGTGATGATGACCGGAGACAGGGCAAGGTACTCTGTCGGATTGTTTTCAGTCCCGAAAGTCGGTTACAAGATAAAAGCGCCGGAAGAACTAGTAGATGAAGCACACCCTCTTCTCTATAAGCCCTTTGAACATGCTGAATTTTTGCGGTTCCACTACTCTAGGCGTGACGAGGAAGATAGTCGTTCTTCTCTCAAAGTTTACTGTGGTGCCTAGAACTTATGTGGCTATAATTTGGTTTTGCAAAGTAAGATATGTCGTAAACTTCTATATATATTAATTATGAATAATGATATATGTGGGATGTGATGAAATAAGGGTTAATCCTTTTTAGCCTAATTTCTCTTTAAGAATCTGATGAACGAGTGTGATTTGCTGTGTTGCTTTTGTATATTAACATTTTCTATAATTTCCATTTTCCAGGCTAATTTGTGGTTGTCACTTGGCATTTGTTTCAAAATTGCATATGGTACTCGTGATGGTTGCAATATTCTCGCCAATTCAACTCTATTAAATTTCTTCAAAATACTTATTTATATAGTACTGTTTGGTGGTGAATGTGATTTGGTGAACATGCATCAATTCTAGTTCCTCCATCCCTCAAATTATCTCCTTTATTTTTTAAGTTCATTTGAAAGACATTCTTACATTCTAAGTCAAATAAAAACAAATAGAGTTGTACCCGAGTTATTAACTGGTTAGTACATCATGCCTAAATCATGAGGTCCTGAATTCCAGTCGGAATACGAGTTTAGTTATTAATTAATTTGTTTAGCTTATAAGTAGTTTATTTAAGATAATTCCTTAGTTTGCTTTGAATTCTCATAAAATATCTGGACATAAAAAAATTTATTATTCTGATAAGATTAATGAAAATGTTGTTCCCGGTATTTAGTCATTTTTTTCTTTTAAAAAAGATTATTACGTACTATAATTAATTTGCCTAGGCCCCTATATACCCACACTTATTACTTACCTGTTTGGATGAGTCCATCGTGTCTCGAACTCAAATAATGGGAATCGATAGCAGCCCTCAACATGTATATATAGTTATCATTCAATATTTCTTGTAACCTCTCAAATATTAATTTAAGCCACCAAAGCTTTCATGTTGCTTTATTTAAGAGTCCGGTCCCTTCTTGCAATATGAGCTGGGATTTGGCGCTCCAACGTCATCTATCCTAAGTTAGTAAGTTTCCGGCTCAATGTTTAATATGCATTTCATTAATTTTTTTATTTATATTTATTGAGAAATTATGCCATTTGCCTCCCGGTCTCAATAAGAAAAAAAAAAATTCTTCCTACAATTATTTTTTTATTTACAAGATTTAAATTTTAGACCTTATATCAAAGGATATTAAACTCGTTTCACTCTACTCAAGACTTCCAATATATATTTATACACTATATGAATCATTATCGGTAACTATAAGTTTAGTCATAAATTTGTAAAAATCAAATTTATATATTATAAATAAGCCGACTCCCCCTCTCCTCCCTCCTCTACAGTTTTCTCTAGGCTTTTTTTTTTTAGTTATTTATTTGCTCCTTCTCCTTGACAAAGGGAGGGCGGGTTTAATTTTTTTTTTTTCGTATCCTGTTTTCTCTTTTATTTTAGAATAATGTCTCACGGATCTATTGATTTATTTGGGTTATAAGTTTCCAGATCTTTAGATCTTGGGTGATTGAGTCAATTTATTTAGTTTGTTTTATGGTTTTTTTTTTTTTTTTACAATAGATCAGTGATTTTACCCTCATATTAAGATTAGTTTTTCTTTATGGTTTTTGGATCACTCAGGGAGATTTTCGGATCACTCACATTTTTGTCGTTGATGAAACCTCTCTGTTCAAAAAAAAAAAAAATTAGAAGCGAAAACAAAAAGGTGTCATGCATGCTAGATAGATACTCATGGAAAATGTTTGAAACTCTAACTCATTTAGATGATTCTTCTAAAAAAGATGATTGTCAAGACATTGACAGTGAAATTGAATCAATTGTAATTTATGATATAAATGGTGTAATTTCATTTCTATAAATGAAAATTACATTTTCTTTTAAAAAAAATTTATATATTATAGATAAGTATGTCCTAAAATATAAAATATATATTGCGTTAGCGAATTGCCATACATACATTTCTTCCATTTGAGTGGGTGTACATTTATATATTTTTTGGCTGAAAGTATACATTTGCATTCAATTAATCAAATTAGTGTCTACCTATAGCCAACTTGAGCTTATATACGTACACGGTATACATACGTAATCTATAAACGACAAGTTTATTTTTATTTCTTCCTAGCTAATATGCTTGGACATGCTTTCAACTTTTAATATAATATAAATCGTAGCAATTTTTTTTAATATAATAAATTATTAAAAAAATATTTCCTTTTTAGAGAAAAAACCGGCAAGTATATAGATATCTAATAAAGTTAAAAAGAAAACAACCGGATCATGACATTATATAACGTAATTCCACTATCATCCAACTATGAATATGATGGAAACCAATTAATTAAATGTGGATTAATAAAATATTTTTTTATCCCATTCGGAGTGTTGCTCTAATTAATCCACATCCGACCCATGTCGCGTACCTAATTTTAGTGGATGAGTCTATCAACGAGGCAACTACGTACGTAAAATCTCGACTTAAGCTCAAAAACAAGTCGTGCTTACTACTTAATTCAATCCAACTCCACGTTGGTGGATTAATTAAAAAAAATACTAATATCATAAGTTATTTTTTTTTGTGAATATCATAAGTTATTAGCTGAACACTAATTTAAGGGATGTTGCTTTCTATAAGGTCCATTTCTAGGCCAGTCATCTAGATAAACTTATGCCATCAGGCATCAGCAGCCATATAAACAAATTTTTTTAATTACGAAATTGGGGGTTGACTTTATTAAGTTGTCTGTAACCAGCTCATACGAGTGATTATCTCTCTTTGGTTAATTAAGGAATTATAATGTTAATTAATTTCCTAAAAGAAACACATGATTTATTTATTGACCGACCTTTCCTTAAACAAACTTATAAATAAAGGAAAAATAAACCCACAATCATTCATTTTTGTCCTAACAGTTGTATTAATTATCTAAGAAATTATAAATTGAACTATATTAAAAGCAATTTCATCTACATATCTGCCATTGTTGCGCCATTGTTGCTCATCTCAAACAATGGGAGAAGAAATTACAAGCTATGAGATACCACTCAGGCTTCCAATTATAGATTTCTCCCACAAAGACTTGAAGCGAGGTACTCATGAATGGGATTCAGTGAAAGTTGAAGTTCGAAAAGCACTTGAGGAATTCGGCTGCTTCGAAGCTTTGATCGACAAATTTCCTCTAGAGCTTCGTGAAGAACTTCATGGGGCCTTGAATGAGGCTTTCGACCTCCCTTTGGAAACCAAAATGCTCAATGTATCGGAGAAACCCTATCATGGATATCTCGGGGTACATCCCGAGAGGTCGCCGCTATATGAAAGCTTTGGCATCGATGAAGCAAACGTCGTCGAGAATGTACAAGGGCTGTCTAACATTTTGTGGCCGCAAGGAAGCGCAACTTTCAGGTTCTTATTATCTGTCATATACTTTTCTTTTCTTTTCTTTTTTTTTATTTATTTTTTTTATGACTTCCCTAGTATATATATTGGCTCCCACTAATTTGAAGCCGAGTCACATCAGACACCGATTGAGAGGAAATTCTTTCAGCACCTTTTTTCCATGATTTGTTTTAAAATTGAATTAATGTTTATCTTTGCTAATTAAACATATAAAAAACTATATTGCTATCTCTATAAGAGTCTGTTTGGTAGGAAGGAAGAGAAGGGGTGAGGAATGAAATTTGCTCAATTCAATAGCTGTGATGCACAATCATACATGTTACTTTGTAGTTCAACCCTTGGATTGATGAAATTTCCTTTCTTACTGTTATACTTCCTTCCTACGAAACATACGAAACAGACCCTAAATGTTTCAATTTCTTGTTGGCAGCAAATTGATTCAATACATATCGGAGCAACAGTTGGGATTAGAACGAATGGTACGGTTGATGATTTTGGAGAGCTTAGGTATTGAGGAATACATGGAAGAACACATGGACTCGAATTATTACCTTCTTAAACTCATGAAATACGCCGGACCTCAAAGCACCGAGGCAAAGCTCGGTTTATATGGTCACACAGACAAGAATATGATGACCATATTGTACCAAAATAATGATGTCAATGGATTAGAGGTCCGAACCAAAAATGGCGAATGGATCCTTGTGAAACCCTCTCCCAACACCTTCACTGTGATGATTGGAGATTCTCTCTATGTAAGTCCCTTACCATTCCCTTTCATAATATATAGTAGTATATATATTAATTTTTTTTTCACATTCTTTACACACGTGTTAATTAGAAATTTTTATAGGCTTATTTAAGATTTAAATCGATCGTAAACTCACATTCAAAATATATAAAGATTATATATAGTATAGTATAGACTAAAAAAAGCAGAAATTTGTGTACTAAAATAAAGTTCGTATGATTATAATAAATTAATTTTGCAGGCATGGTTGAATGGTCGGTTGCACTCTCCATTCCATCGAGTGATGATGAAGGGAAATAAGGCAAGATACACTACGGCACTATTTTCTATCCTAAAAGCCGGCTATACCGTAAAGGCCCCCAAAGAGCTAGTGGATGAACAACATCCTTTGCTTTTTAAGCCCTTTACCTTCGATGAATTTATGAAATTTCTTCACACCGAGGCTGGCGAAACTTCTGATTGCGCTCTTAGAGCTTTTTGTGGTGTCAAGAACATTACATGAGCTTGGAATTTGATTATATTAAGTATCATATCTAAACCTTGGGTGATTGGGTCAAAAATAAGAGAGTTAATTAGCTCTTCATTTGTTTGTGTGTATTAATTTGACGTTTGTAGATTTGTTCATATGTGTGTTTAATTATTTGTTTCTACTTAGAGGAATAGAAGATTATGATTTTAAGAGTTCAGTGTATATGTCTTGCGCATATTGATAATGATTTGTTATTATAATTAAAAATCCTTTGACTTTGTGGTGTAACCAAACTTTTTTTTTTTTTGAGATAGTAACCAAACTATTTTTAATTTAATGTTTCTTGTACTTAACGGCCAGTATATTATAGTTGCTTGACTAAAATAAAATGTTGTTAAAAATTAAGTGGTTATGTATGTAATTAATTTATATACCCAACTATTTTTTATGTTTTTTTTGGTAAAAGAAATTTTTATGTTTATTGTTGTATTTTTTAAAAGGATAATTAAGATTTTATTAAAAGGAGAAGGTTACAACCAAGCAATCAAGTTCGATGTTTTTGACACACCAAACTTGGTTAATAAGCTTGCAAAAAATCGTCTCCTTAAAAATATGAAAAAAATAACATGACTAATAATTTCTAACAAGCTAGACAATCTATTAAAGAGATTATTAAACATCTATGGCCTACCATTAGATTTAGTAATCCATATGAGATAACATTTGAAGAATCACTTTCCAAAATAATTCTTGACAATGAAAAAGCAACAACATACGCAATGATTGATAAAACTTAATCAACAATCGTCAAATGATCACGTACTAAAAATTTACATTTAGAGGGATTAAGACAGAAGAGATCACAAGTTGTTGATCAGGGACTTAACCCAAAAAAATACAAAAAAGCCTAAGGTTTTTATCTTGGCCATACCATTTCCCCTTCTTCGATGTCTGCATCGCCCAAACCCTTCTGTCTCTACCTCTCACACAACCGCCACTTTTGATGATCGCTTATCTATTTATCAAGTAACTATTTTCTACCATTGCGGCTTTCATGACTAAGCATAAATTCTTGGATTAAAATGATTGAAGATGAATCGTTAGAGATCTTCAAATTCTTATTGGCATTGTGCTTCATCTGATTCTCAACAACATTCGTCGGGTTAGTTTGATTCTATCGGCGTCTCTTTTTACTTCACTAATTTTCCTGATCCTTGGAAAGCTTGACATTTTTGGGATGTTTTTTTATCGTTATGGAGAGGTTATTGATGTTTTTATTCCTGCTAAAAGAAATTCAAAAGGGCAGGAATTTGGTTTTGTGAGATTCCTGAACTGTTTTGATGTGGAAAGAATTTTATATTATCTCAATCAAATATGGATTGGTAGTTTCAAAATCAGATGTTTCAAGGCTAGAAATTGAAGTGGCTCAGATTCACATATCCAAAGCAACAATCGTGTTCATGATGAAGTGATATTGATAGATTGCAGAGAAGTGCAGTTGGTATTGTCAGATTTCCATATACGATTAATGATATTGATGATCAGCTTCTTTCTGATGGTCTTTCCACCAAAGTTTTTGTCACCATTATGGGAGGTGATATGGTTCTTTTTACTTTTGAAAGTAAGGAAGAGATGTTGTTGGCCCTTGATTTAGATCATGAGTGGTTGCTAAATTGGTTTGTCAATGTTAGTCCTTGGAAGGCAAGTGATGTTTGTCAGTCAAAATTATTCTGGTTGAACCTTTCTGAAATTCCTTTTCATGCATGAAATAACAATTTTTTCTTCTCTGTTGGTGGTTTATGGGGTGAGGTGGTTACTTTGGATGAAGTTACTGCTAAGAAGAAGTATTAATACAGTCAGAGTTCTTGTGCTAGTTAAAAATGTATTCCACATTCCGGATGAGATCAACGTTTCTATTGCTGGTGAAGTTTTCACCATTATAGTCTCAATTGAATCTTTTTCCTTCAATAATTGCCATGGTAACTACAAAATTAGATTTTCCAATTGTTGTCCTAGTGGTGACTCTCTTTCTCAGGTTGCTAATTCGAATTCAAATAATGAGTTTTTTGATGGTGTTAGGCAAAATCTTGAAGATGATTCACCTGATCAGTTTCCAGTTTTGAATTCAAATACTAAGTTTTCTAATGATGAGTTGCAACATCTTGAAGCTGATTCACTTTATCAGGTTTCTGATTCGAAATCAAATTTTGAGCATCATAATGATGATAGGCAACATCTTGAAGTTGATTCTTCTAATCAGGATGCTGTTTCGAATTCTAATACTGAGCTTCCCAATGACAATAGGCAACATTTTGAAAATGTTATTGCAATGCCAAATGTTGAAGCTACTTCTAATACTTAGTGTGATGGAAATTTAAAAGAGCACGAAGATGTCGATGGGTTAGTGGGATTTGATGGTGATAAGGATGGGTCAAATGAGGGTAATATTCTCAATGATTAGCAGACTCATAGTCAAAGAATGAGGGGTAGTAGAAGGAAGAGTAGAGATTTAGAGGAAATTGAAGAGGACATTGAGGAAGATTGGTTTAGTAATCTGCTGGAGAAAAATTAGAAACGTAGTAAAAAGTTAAATAAGAAGCTTAAGTTACGCAAAATCACAGAAATTAAGGCAACAAAAAGGGGAAGCAGTCAATGATTCAATTTCAGGGGTGATTTTTGTAACAGGAATATTCGTATCTTGATGGAGGAAGCTCAGGCAACCTTGAAAGTTGGGAAAATATTGGGCATCTCTTTTGATGGAGATGATAACATTATTTTAAATAAATTAATGGCTATGTAGGAAGAGGGTTAGTGGTGACTGTTTTGATGCAATTTAATTGGTGAGGGCTTGGGATTGATTTAGTGGTTTAGGATTAGCTTCTGGTGTTAGTTGTTATCGTGGTTTTTTGTACGTTGTTCTTTGTTCAGGTGCATCTTTTTTTGTTGTCCTTTTGTGGATAGCGTTGTGTCGTGATTGCTCATGTTTACGTAGTGATTCTTAATCACTCGTCTTGTTATTAATAAAATTTGCCTTTCAAACAAAAAAAAAAAAAATCAACAACCGTCAAAAGTTCAGCAAGGTTGGAGTCAACAATACCTATGTTGGTGGAAAAATTAAAACCACCTCGCCTACTGCATTTCTAATCACACCATCGATGCCTGCAGGTCCGGTCGGGCTTGTCAATGGAGGAGCCGTTAACATTGATTTTCCAAGAGAGTTGAAGGTCTTATATATTTTACTTAACGGCTGGTACTTGCATGCTCTATTAAGCTTCATTTCAAATAATTGATTGTTAATCTTATGAATTTAGGATTTTTTACAATAATGATTAATTATTAAGTTTGAAATCATCAAAAGATAATGAAATTCTACGGAGATGACCATGGGAAACAATGAAAAGAGCAGGCCTTGCCTAACCACATATCATCATCAGCCGAAATGGCAGCATTGCAAACTCCCCTCGCCAAAGTACCAAAAGTTGAACGCTTGAGGACTTCAACTCAATACCGGAGGAAAAACCAAAACTACCAATAAAAACAAATTTTGAATTGAAAAAAAAAATTAACACCCAACCATTTATTATTTGTCTTCTAATATTACATGCAGCAAGAAGCATCTATATGTACAAGACTATATATATTATATATATGAAAGCTCACAATTTCCTCAAATTACTCAAACTTAGCATATAATACATGACTTGATTGGTAAGTAGAAAGGAAAGGAGAAGAAATGGGCTCCGAAGCACAATTTCGGCTTCCGGTTATAGATTTCTCAAAGCAAGATCTCAAGCCAGGATCTCCGGAATGGGATTTGGTGAAGAGCCAAGTCCGCAAAGCACTTGAAGACTATGGCTGCTTCGAGGCATTGTTTGACAAGGCTTCATTGGAGCTTCGGAATGCTGTATTTGGAGGCTTGAAAGAGCTTTTCGACCTTCCTTTAGAAACCAAAATGCTCAATGTCTCCGACAAGCCTTCACACGCCTACATAGCACCGCATCCAAATGCGCCACTCTATGAAAGTATTGGGATTGAGGAACCAAACATTACCGAGAATTTGGAATCCCTTGCTAACAGCTTTTGGCCCCAAGGAAATGCAAGTTTCAGGTTCGAAAGTACTTTCTTTTGGTTTAGTAGCCATTTTAGCCCATAAATTTGTATAAAAATTTGACAAATTAGTCGTTAGACCTTCAATTTTTTCAATTGCACATCTGAATTTACAATTTCGGACACATTTAGCCCTTTATTAGACGGAAGTTGAGACTCCGTTAATTCTCTAAGTACTCTCCGATGATTAGCGAAGCAGTACCAACTTTCATCTAATGAAGGGCTAGCTAAATGTAGTTAAAATTGCGAATTCAGACTTACAACTAAAAAAAATGTTATAACTTGATTATATTTATCTATTTCTTACAAATTTATGGGGCAAAATGTCTAATAAGTCACTTTCTTTTGTATAATTCATTCATTTCCTTGTTGGAAAGATTTTCGTCACACCCTAGAATTTTCTAAATTACCCACTACTAGAATTTTCTAAATTTTGCAGCAAAAGTGTGCAATCAATTGTAGCACACGTATCAGAGCTTGAACAAATGGTTAGGAGGATGATTTTAGAGAGTTTTGGTCTTGAGAAATACATGGAAGAACACATGAATTCAACGAGATACCTTCTCAGGGCCATGAAATACACAGCACCCCATACAATTGAGACAAAGCTTGGGTCGAGAGATCACACAGACAAGAATATAGTGACCGTATTGTGCCAAGGCATCGAAGGGTTGGGGATTCAATTGAAAGATGGTGAATGGATCAGTGCTAGGCCCAACTCTTTAACTGTCATGATTGGGGATTCTCTCTATGTAAGTTTTCTCTTTTATTTTTCAACTTTTTCACAAGGTAAGAAAAGATTTGAAGAACTTAATTTGTACCGTAAAAAGGAAGGGAATCGAAATTCAATTTCATTGAAGAATATATGGAAATTGAAGTATAACTAATTACAAATTTTGGTATGTTACTAATTATGATATCAAATTTTTTTGCAGGCATGGTTGAATGGTAGATTGCACACTCCTTATCATCGCGTAATGATGAAGGGAAATAAGGCGAGGTACTCTTTTGGGTTGTTTTCAAATCCCAAAGGAGGGTACATTATAAAGGCTCCGGAAGAATTAGTTGACGAAGAACATCCTTTGCTTTTTAAGCCCTATGACTTTGAAGAATTCTTGCGATTCTTTCACTCCAACGCTGCTCTTAAATCTCAATCTGCCTTTAAAACTTATTGCAGTGTCTAAGATCTATCTTACAATAATCTTTAATCAGGAGCTGATCAGAATCTTGATGGATTGTTTTACCTTGTATTTGGTTAAAATAAGTGGTGAACATAGATCATGAATTTCTTTATTAATTTAATTGAATGTATATCGTATGTATAATCAAGGAATTTAATCTAGATATCAACGGATATATTGAACGGATATATCGATGGATATATTGATGGATATATCGAGATATCGATGAAATTCAAAAATAAGTGATAAAAAATGCACTAAAACGATGAATATATTTATTATAAATGTTTGAATTTTGGCTTGAAATTTTGACCAATGGTTCTTTACATATCTCCACATATTTTAGAGTCAAGATGTTATAAATAGAGTATATGTAGACATTATTTTTTTTATTTAATATTTCTCACTGCGAAAAACATATATAATATGTATGGTCTAATGACCAATTTGGGTCTAAACCTTTCCCAACTTGCTCAATTTGAGTCTAAACCTTTAAACTGAACCAAATTGAGCTTAAACCTTATCAAAATGCACCAATTTGAGAAATCATCTCAAATTGAGAAACTACATAAATAAACCATCTAAATGAGAAATCAATTCAAACTAAGAAACTACCATAAATAAACCATCTACCTACCAAATACACAAATAAACAAATTATAAACTAAACTCACATTCCGTGAGACTTGAACCCAGGACCTCATGGTCCTGGCACGGTGCACCTACCAGTTGAGCTAACAACTTGGGTGCACATAATCACTCGGGTGGATGATTTATGTTGTTGTGTTCTGGGTTGTCATGTTCCCCTGCTATAATCTCATTGCTGATTTGTTCTTCTTGGTTGATTTTTATAGGCAGTGGAATGGACAACATTTGATGAAGCTCCCCCTGAGTTGAACTCCTGACCTCATAGAAAGGTTTGGTTTCTGCAAACTTCACATCTCTGGTAACATATGTCCTTTTTGTACAAGGATCATAGCATTTGTAACCTTTCTTTATTGATGAGTATCCAAGGAAGATGCATTTGACAGGCCTTTTATCCAATTTGTCTCTCTTCTGTTTTGGAATCAAAAC
The DNA here is from genome assembly GCA_001974825.2 of Corchorus olitorius. Lineage (NCBI taxonomy): Eukaryota > Viridiplantae > Streptophyta > Magnoliopsida > Malvales > Malvaceae > Corchorus > Corchorus olitorius. The sequence continues at coordinate 61,236 of AWUE01014974.1, read as the reverse complement.
ATAACAAACACAGCCAAAGACTCTAATATGACCCAACTTGATATCTTTGTTAAGTAAAATACCTAATGGGGACTTGAACTTAAGAACTCTACTGGGTAATCTATTAATCAAATAAGTGGCAGTAAGAATAGCATCACACCAGTAAGTTTTTGGAACATTCATGTTGAACATAATGCTTATTGCTACTTCTAAAATGTGCTTGTTTTTTCTTTCTGATATTCCATTTTGTTGAGGATTTCCAGTACAAGATCTTTGGTGAATAATACCAAGGTTAGCAACATAATTAGCAAACTCTTTACTTTCATATTCTCCTCCATTGTCATTTCTTAAGATTTTAATTTTGGAGTTGTATTGAGTTTTTATCAATTTTTCAAACTCTTGAAATTTTGAAAAAGCCCCATGTTTGTGTTTTAGTAAATAAACCCAAGAACATCTAGATTTGTCATCAATGAATGAAATGAAGTAAGAAAAGCCTTTATGAGAAGAAATAGGATAACTCCAAATATCAGAATGAACAAGAGTAAACACTACTAAAAAAACGCTAATATAGGGGCGTTTATTTAGCGGCGTTTGCCTAAACGCCGCGATTATGATACTCTAAAATTGAAGATAGTGGCATTTCTCTAAGAAACGCCACTATATGGCGGCGTTTGTACCGGAAACGCCACTATATAGTGGCGTTTCCGGTACAAACGCCGCTAAATTAGAATAATTGGTGGGAAAATTCCCCCCAAAATAATTCAAGAAAAAGTTAAAAGATAAACTAAACCATTTAGCGGCGTTTTGGTATTTGAAACGCCACTATTTAGTGGCGTTTCATATAAAGACGCCGCTATTTAGAAAAATTGGTGGGAAAAATTCCCCCCAAAATAATTAAAGGAAAAGTTAAAAGTAAAGTAAGACATTTAGCGGCCTTTTTTGTTAGAAACACCACTAATTAGTGGCGTTTTACTTTAAAAACGCCACTATTATATTAGTAATGTTTTTTTCCCGTGAATAATTCTTAAAAATAAATTAAAAAAATATAGGTAGCGGCGTTTGTTTATTTAAAACGCCGCTATGTTAGCATTATGATGAACCAAACGAGGTCGTTTTGTCTCCTTTTTTCTTCTTTCATTCGAAATCCATAAGTCTGAAACCTTTCTTTTATTTTTGCTAAGTCTGAAAAGTGAAACCCCTCTCTCTATTTTTCTCATTCGAAATCCCTAGTTCCGAAATTTTTCCTTAGCCCAACCATATCACTTTCCTCAATCGACGAATCAAGCTTAGCCTCCCACCAAATCAACGCTGCCACCCCTCTCAATCGACTGGACTACAGCCTCCGAAGTCATTAATCATAAAGCCCCGCTGTATCTTCCTTAGTTTTCTTCTTTTGCTTGGGTGGGGAAAAGATATCTGAGATCTCCCACCAATCCCTTTCCCGGCGCTGCTCCCCCAAACTTCCCCTTATCTTCTTTTTATTTTAGGGTTTTTTAGGGGTAAATCAAGATTTGTTGATTTCACGAGCCACTTAAAAAGCGTGCTCTTGTGAAATATGGTGTGAAGTAATCCCCTTGTTATCTAATGTTTTGGTTGAGGAAATCTAGTGTGTCATATAACTGTATTGGGTACAAATTGGATGCCATTGGAGAAAGATAGGGGATACTGTATTAATACTTGAAAGAATTGCGAAGGAGTTCGAGGTTTTTCATAGATTAGTAGGCAATCTGTTAATATTAAGAGGCGATTTGGTATGCTGCTAGAGGAGTCTTTGGTTTTATTTTGCTATGCTATACAATGTTGCCTTAGTATTTCTTGCAATGCCTTAATTCTGTTTTGTTTAGTACTCATGATTAAATTAAAGGCCTTCTCCAGAAAATGTTCATTTACAATTTCAATGTTTCGGATGCCGAACTTTAGCTTGAAATCCTAGTCTTTCTGCAGGTGTGGGGAAAACTTCTTTGGTTCATCTGATTGTCAAAGGTTCTTCAACTGCTCGGCCTCCTCAGACAGTTGGATGTATGGCTGGTGTGAAGGTAAGACTAACTACTCCTTTGTTGCTTTAAATTAATTAATGATTGGAGTTCATTCACCATATAGTCACTTATGGTAGTCCTCCTGGTAGCTCTTCAAGTAGCATTAAAGGGGATTCCGAGAGAGATTTCTTCATTGAACTCTGGGATGTGTCAGGACATGAGCGATACAAAGATTGCCGGTCTCTTTTTTATTCACAAATTAATGGTGAGCACTAAATCTCTTTGCTTGAGCAAATGTCTTTAAATTCTTAACTCTTGAGAACTGTCGATAGGAAAACACGTACTGATTCTTAATTTTTCTGTCTAGTAATCTGCAATTACTCTTTTGTGTTTTGTTTGGCTTACGTTGACTTTGGTTATGTGTCAAGAAGCCCGCTGATGATGTCAAGAAGCCGTTTCTTAACAAGCGCAAGCCTAAACCAACCAAGCTCAGGTTTTTTTTTTCTGAAATGACTTGCTTTTTCATTTGTGTGTAGATCTCTGCTTATTATTGCGTAGGATGATAACATTTGATTGTCATATTTCAATGCTTTAATCTTGTTTTGTCATCAGTGATGTAAATTTTGTTTGGTGTTGTATCCGCTTTCAATGCAGACTATCTTGTCACTAAGTGTGGGGTGCTCATGATGTCTTTCTTCATTTTTTTCACAACCACCATGTCAATCTCATTTACATTGAGGGAAACTCAGACTCGCATGCTGAAATTTACAGGTTTGTTAAACTCCATAAGATGGATTTCTACTCTAGGATTCTCTGAAGTTTTTTATTTTTTTGCCTGTGGTTCAATAAAGGAGTCATTCTTTTGGATTATATATGATGGATGGATCCCCTGGTCACAGTGAGGTGGACCACATTCATGTTGTCATGTACTCCATCATTGATTCAATATTTTCTTCAAATATGATTCGATTTCTATTTCTCAAATTATTGCAGTGCAGCTTCAACACCATGCTCGACATAGGCTTCCAACATTTCAGTTGATATTCATTCATGTAATTGAATCGCTTGTGTTTGTGCCGGTAGGTAAAAATCTTGTCTCAATGTTTTGAAAGCCTTGCAATCCCTCTTTTTAATTTTAAAATAACCTTTTCATTTGAATTTCTAAACTTATTTTATTGTCTTGCAGTTTATGATTGGCATTCTATTTTTCCTATTTGAGTTCATGATGATCAGCTACTGGCCTTCATGGTTCTAATTTTGTCTGGTTGTGTGAACTTTTTATCTTGATCAGGTCTGTCTCTCTCTCTCAATTAGTAAGTGTTCACATTATGGATTTTTCTTAGGCAGGCAGGTGGTGTCAATGTGCAGGCATGTTTTTTGAGCATTGAGCAACAGGCTAAATCTTCTACTATTATTAGACATTATCTCTTTTAATGAAATGGTCATTGCAGTTTCTATTGTTTTTGATTGAATTGGGGTTAATGTTTATTATGGGTGTCCATTATTACATTCATAGGGTAATATGTAATAAGTCTCTTTTCTGTCACTGAATGCAGTGTTCGAACACCAATATCAATGAAGTTCTTTCCCAGCTTCTTCTTGCTGTACTTTCTGGTTTTTCACATATATTTCTTCTCCTATGCATATGGTATGATTCTATACTGTTAACATATGATTGCTTTGCTAGAATTCATTTCTTTAATCTAAAGTATCCTTTTCTAATTTCTCCAGGTTTTTCATATCTGGCTCTCTCTACTACTGCAGCATTTATGCAGCATCTTATTCTGTACTTCTGGAACCGTTTTGAGGTAATAATCATAGAACAGGCTGACAAATTGCTTATTGGTATGATTGTGTTCGTATCATCTTTAATCCTACTAATATTGGGCAATCCTCCCTAGCTTTTAACCCATCTTTTTCATGGGTTTTTAATTCTGAAATGAAATTTAAATCAATTAATATCCCTTTTGATTTTTGTCTTTTCCATATGGATTGCTTTACTTGTATTGAAATGATTTCGTAGCTCATATTTACTTTCTGAAATGCCTCTAGTTTAAATGTAACAATATTTTACAAACTTAATGAAAAGACCCAAATCCTTAACTACCTATAAAATAATTTGTCACAAAGTATAGAACCTTAAATTTTATATTTCGATGATGCATGTAATGCTATTATTTAAGAAAATCACAAGAAGGTGGCAAAATAATTAGAAGAAACAACTAATTTTTCATTAACAAGGAACCAATTGGACATTAATCCCAAAATCACCCCTATATACCTGGTACTTTCCTTTTCCTTTTAATTCAATATAAATTTATGGCTTCTGCTTTCGTGGCTACGGTTACAAGAAAATTACTACTATCTATTTGTAAATTAAGACTTATTTTATTGGGTTTATTTTATTGGGTGGAATTCGGTTGTTTGTTGACTTGAGTTTTAGTAACCCTCTTAGAAATTATGTTTTTACTTTATTGTGTGGAATTCGGTTGTTTGTTGACCTGTTGTCATATTCTGTAATTAAACTTAATCTCCTATGGTACTTCTCATTTGTCACTCAGGGTAAGGAAGAACCTTAGAATGCATGTTGGGGACATTGATGCGGCAGCAGTTCCTCGTGGCTTCGGTCGAGCCATTGGCAATAAGGTGTCTACCCTGACATCATAGCTATTGGTTATGTACTCAAAATTTAGTCATTTTCCATGTTGTACAATTGTAGAAAAATATACCATGTAACATGAATCAATTTCCTGATTACATCGTGTATTTGGATATCTTATTATACTACTTAAATGTAATACAATGTTTATATATATTATATATATATTCAATTTAAATGATTTGAATAACACCAATTAAAACATCAGTATTTTTTTTTTAAATAAAGAAGCCAAAATAGCGGCGTTTATGTAAGGAAACGCCACTAAATAGCGGCGTTTATGTACGGAAACGCCGCTATTTTGAAATCAAAATTTTGTTCAAAAATTAGATCGCGGCGTCTATAGCGCCGCTAAATAGGGGCATTTCGAACAAAATGCCACCATTTGAATTAGCGGCGTTTGACAAATAAACGCCGCAAAATAGGGGCGTTTGTTATAACGGCACCTGTGGCGGCGTTTTAAGCTATTTGAAATAGCGGCGTTTAAAACGCCGCTATATGCAAAAAAAAAAAACCGCCGCTATATCAGTATTTTCCAGTAGTGAAAGTTTTTTTCACAAACTGAAGTAAATAGATTAAAAGAAGGTCTAGTCTGCTTTGAAAAGCTACAAATTTCACAAGTTTCATCATGAATGCTTAGTTCAGGTTTCAAAGTCTTCAAAATTTTATTAGAGGGATGCCCCATTCTACTGTGCCAAAGTTGAAAGTTCTGAAAGTTGTTATGGTAAGCTGTCAAAACTTGAGGACTATCAATTAAGAAAATAAAGACCCCTATGTTTTATGCCTCTACCAATCATCTTCTTCGTTTTTCTGTCCTAAAATTTGACAAAGTTTGATGAGAATATAACATCGCAGTTTAACTCCTTAGTGATTCTGCTAACAGACATAAGATTGCATGAGAAATCCGGCATGAATAAAACATCACAATGATCAGTTTCAGGGAAGAATTTAACCTTACCAGCTCCTTTAACAGGAACTAAAGTTCCATTAGCAGTAGAGACAGTAGATTTATCAGCATTTTTAATCAAATTCTCTATGTAATGTTTCTTATTAGCAATATTATCAGTTGAGCCAGAGTCAATGATCCAATTTGCATTATCAGCTTCTATAATAGTGCAAGAATTACTAAGTAATGCAATTTTACCTGTTGCAGCAGAATTGTTGATTGCAATGGCAGAATTTAGTTGACTGAGGAGTTGAGCAAGTTGCCTTATGGAAATTTGAGAGTATTCATTTGTATTCTGCACTAGGCTTTTGTCATCAGTAACTGCAGCATGTGCTGAAGGCTTTTCCCATTCTCTTTTGAGCTTCTTTGGTTTTAAATGAGGATGAAGAATCCATCATTTTTCTTTGAGATGACCTAAGCCTTGACAGTGCTCACATTTAAGCTTCCCTTTGTTTTTCCTTTTTTGAGAGTTATAACTTCTGCCTTCATTTTTGCTTCCAGATTCAGCTTGAGATAACATTGTTGAGCCTTCAACAGTTTCAGGAGTAAGTTTGACCTCTATTTTGGTAGCCTTTTTCATGTTTTCTTCTTGCTGAATAATTGCACTTACTTCATTGATGGAAGGAAGTTTGTTTTTCATGAGAATCTGTGATCCGATGGGATCATATTCTGGTTTCAGGGTTTGCCAGAAGCTGCATGACATTGTCTTCATCAGCTCTTTGTTAAATGATCACAGGATCATTGGTAGGTGGCCTACACTGATTTAGCTCATCCCACTTTCCCTTCAGGGTTGCAAGGTACTCCAAGTAGGATTTGTCACCTTGTTTGGTTTCCGAAATTTCCCTTTTTAGCTGGTAGACTCTTGATAGGTTTTTCTGTTGGTTGTACATCTCTTTGACAGCATCCCACAGTTCCTTTGAGGTCTCCTTGAAGGCGAACATTTCAGCAAGATTTGGCTCCATTGAATTGAGCAGCAAAGACATGACTTGTTGATCTTGACATAGCCATTCTTCATATTTGTCATCATCATCATCTGATGAAGCCTTCTTTCTAGTGATGAATCCAAGTTTGGATCGACCTCTAAGAGCCAATGTTGCAGCTCTTGACCAGGTGATGTAATTGCTTCCCGAGAGAAGAATAGTAGTGAGTCTGAGGTTTGAATTTTGGTTAACTTGCTCTGATGCCATGTTGTTGTTTGTAGAGAAAAAGGTTGCAGCAAAGGTGTTTGATAAAATGACAAGAAGAGAAGAAGAAGAAGAAGAAGACACAAGGATTTAAGTGGTTCGGCAATCAAGGCCTACATCCACTATAAGTTCCATCAGACTCATTTCTTTCTTATGAGTTGTATTACACAAATAGAGTTCTTATATAGATGAACTCTAACAGCTAGTTGCATTTACAAGAGAGAGAAGGAGGGATTAAGATGACTAACAACTAGATTAATTAAGGCAATAAGGTGAGGATTTGAAAATGCTTAGAAATTTGATACTGCATGCATTAACTATCCAACAACTATTTTTGCCTTTATTATTCTTCAACAGTTTAACTCTAAGTCAAGTCCATGCATATGTGTTAGCATATTATGGAACCACGTTACCCAATTGCAGGATTGTAGGAAATCTGATTGTAGGTGATATACCCCCATTTTAGATGATGGGTCTCAAAATTTAAGATTTACCCTTAAAATTTGGGATAAAATTTTATTTGGGGCTAAACTTGGTGAAAAGTATTTAAATATTTTCAAAAAATAGAACTTCTATAGAAAAAATATAATTTTTCTAGGGGCATTATAGTCATAAGAAAAAGTCAAATATGTCTTCATTACACTTACCACATGACCCAAAATTTTTTCCTTGGTTTTGTGACTAATTGGTGCAAGGGTGCACCAGTTAGCTTTTGCCAAAAAATATATATGGTAGGAGTGGCATACCTAACAATTTCTCCACAAAAATGATCATTCATTTGTCTCCTAAGAGTGTGTTTGGATAAGGAGTTCTTAAAATTTCAAAGATTTTTAAAAAGAAAGAATTTTGAAATACATCATTTTGAAATGCTAGCTTTTAAAAATCTTACTTTAGATGAAGATTTTTGGGAGGAGATTGTTAGGAATTCAGAATTTTTTAATAAAATATTATATTAATTATAAAAACTAATATACTAGAAGAATAAAAATATACAATATGGATATCATTGGATTTGTGATATAATGTATACATATTTTTAATAAAATTTAGAAGTGAAAACACATCTTTCAAAAATACATTTTTATCATTTAATTTAAAAAATATAAAAATTTTATTAAAAAGGAAAGTTAGTTAATGTGGTTGTTAAGGTAAAAAGAAGATGATTTTAAAAAAGACACCATCTTACATGGATTTCGAAGTGAGGTTTTGGGCCCTTTAAAAATCCCTTTCCGATTTCCCAAGATGTTTAAAAACACGATTATAATGTTGCCATTAGAGCTGTTCAACGGCCGGGCTACCCGCCCAAGCCCGTAAGCCCGCCCAATATTTTAAAGGGCTTGGACAAGAGTTTTAAACCCATTGGATGGGCTTGGACAAAAATATCAAGCCCGTTTATTAAATGGGCCGGGCTTGGGTATAAGAGCAAAAGCCCAAGCCCGGCTCGGGCCCGGCCCGATTAAGGAAAAATACTTGTTTTTATTCTTTATTTGTTGATATATAATATATATTAAATATAATTTATACGTACACCGTATGTTAAATAAGAAAAAGATGAACAATATATGTAAAAAATCTTATTATCAATGAGAATAATATGTTATACGTAGTATATATCATATTTTATATTTACGATTATATGTATATAATTAATTAATATAATTTAATTCTTAAAATAATTATTAGAAAAATATTAAACGGGCTTTTGGACGGGCCTTGGTCTAAGTATTTGATAAATGGGCCGGGCTTGAACAAAAGTTTGAGGCCCATTTTATAAATGGGTCGGGCTTGGGCAACACTAATGACCTTAATCTCAAGGCTAGGCCCGGCCCGAACCCGGCCCGAACCCGGCCCGACCCGGCCCATGAACAGGTCTAGTTGCCATACCAAGTTTTTAAAATTTAGATTTTAAATATCCCTATAAAAAGGGAAATCCCTCTTGAATATCCTCATCCAAACACACTCTAAAAGTTGTATTAATGTAAGCATCAAATTATAAAAGCAATTTAATTAAAATGCAATACATATATAACAATTTAATTCTAGATCTAGATGTTGCTTTAGGGTTGATTTGTTCAAATGCAATAGGTTTTGTTTGTTTCTTATTGTAGAATTGATGTTGTTCTTTTGGGGAATCAACAACAAACTAGCTTGCAGTCTCTCACATTATTTTATTAGAGCCTTGTCTTTGTCTAGGAACCTCTCAAATTATTTTATTAAACCTTAATATGATGATAAATCACAATACAATTTTCAAAATGATCTATAAATACTCTTCTATATTTGCTTTTGCCATAGCAAATTACTAATACAAATTACTTTCTGGCAGAGGATCAGAAAAAGGTTATAGATATGGGCAGTGAAACCCCAATTAGGCTTCCTATCATAGATTTCTCAAAGCAAGACCTGTTAAAGCCAGGCACCCTTGAATGGGACCTATTGAAAGGCCAAGTCCGACAAGCTGCGGAGGAGTTTGGTTGCTTCCATGCTTTGCTTGACCAAACTCATCTAGAGCTTCGAAAGGAAATAATTGGAGCCATGGAAGATCTTTTTGACCTCCCTCCACAAGCCAAAATGAGATATCCTTCCAAGAATTTCTACGATGGCTATATGGGTCCTCGTCCTACAGCGCCATTGCATGAGATGCTGGGCATTAGCGATGCTACAATTCCTGAAAACGTTGAAGCTGTTACCAACACTTTGTGGACTCAAGGAAAGACAAGCTTCAGGTTCCAATTCCAAAACCTTAATTCCTTCTACCACATTATATATTCAATTCCTCCTCCTTATTAGTAATTATTCCTCGTAAAGTTTCCTATTTTGAACCTATTTTATCACGTTTAGTTCATTGAATTTGGGTTAATTAAAAAAATTTCCCACCATTACCTTTATGTTACATGATGATGAAGTTAGATAGACAGTGTCAGACTTTAGTTCCAACCTCAACAAACCCTATTAATAGACGATTTGTGATTAAGTCTGACAATTTATGATTATAAATCTCCAAACGTTGACGGTTTATCTTGCTCTAAGAGATGGAATAACTTAATATACTTCTAAATTTTTTGTTGTTTAATAGACAATTTGACCCATAAACTTATAAGAAATGGACAAATTAACCCTTAAACTTTTAAAATTGCTAATTTCATATCTAAACTTATAAAAATTGGACAAATTATTATTAACCATTTTAAACAAAAATTGGTTAAATTCCTTTAACAATTGGACGAATTTATCAGAACCATACCTATTTCCGTCCCAAAATGGCTAATTTATGTCAAAATATTACCGAAATTTAACCAATTTCCATCCAAAATGGTTAATTTGTCTATTTTATACAAATTCAGATGCTATTAAAGTTATCCCCGAACTGCTATATGCTTAATATTTGGCTCTTTTCCTTTTGACATTTGTCCAGAATTGATTGGTTGGGAGAAAATCAATTAATATATATTATATTATATTATATTATTATATATTTTAAATTCCAAATAATAATAATATTTATATAAATAATAGTTTGAACATTGAATTATAATCAAAGTAAAACTCTATTTCCTTTTTCCAGTAGATAATTATTTGAATAGATATTAAAATTCTAACAATATTTTCCTTCCCATTTAACTTAATTACTACATAACATAAAATTTTACTTAGAATTTAAATTACTTAATTTTAATCATAAACCGAAAAACCTGACACGAATGCATGGGGATTATATCTAGTTAGTCTATTAATTATAACGATTAATTTCTAGTAGAAGAAAAATAACGATTAATTTCACTCTTTGGCAGCAAAATAGTGCAATCTTTCTCAAAGCAAGTATCTGGGTCAGATCAAATAATCAGAAGGATGATTTTGGAGAGTTTTGGGCTTGAGAACCACATTGATAGCCACATGGAATCTAGCCACTATGTTTTTCGGGCTATTAAATATAAAGAACCACAAGCCCCAGCAAAGATGGAAATTGGGGTAGGTGCTCACATTGACGCCAATATTTTGACCATATTGTATGGTAACGAGGTCGATGGATTAGAAGTTCAAACTAAAGATGGCAAATGGATCCATGTTCAACAACCACCAAATTCCTCTACGGTCATTATGGGCGACTCTTTGTCTGTAAGTAATTTTATATACTCAGATTGGGCCCAACTCGTTCAAATCACGGACATATTTAATATTGTAGATTAATTTGGGCTCAAATTCAGCCGGCCGATTTGAGATTTTTTCTTCTTTTTTGAAAGGCAAATAGATATATTTATTTATTGATAAAGCCAAGCCAGTAAAGGCCAAAATAGCCCCTGACCAGCCAAGAAAGGAAAACAATTAATCAATATATTTATTACTCTAAAATCTAATTTTAGAGATTTTATAATTAATAAATATTGATTGAAATGGTAAACGATCTCTATCCAGTCCATGATATTAACAAGAATTAAAATAAGTTTGATATTCATAAGTACACTTGTTTGGGAGAGTGTTAATTAACCTTTCATATATATATGCAGCGTAAACAAACTCGATTTACAAAATCATATATTCATTGAATTGCAGGTAATGTTAAATGGGAGATTGTTTGCTCCAAACCATCGAGTCATGATGTGGGAAGGAAATTACAAGGCAAGGTACAGTGCTGGATTGTTTTCAACCCTAAAAGGAGGTTACCAGGGAAAGACCTTGAAGGAGATGGTGGATGAAGAGCATCCTTTGCTCTTCAAACCTTTTGATTATCTCGAATACTTGACACACTACCGAGCAAAAGGTAGTCAAGGCATATTCCTCACTCTCAAAGACTATTGCAGCTTGGCTACTTCCTAATAAAGGCAACTATTTTGCATGTGTGTTACGTGTACGTTGTAATACGTACGTGTATGTAATTCATTTCCATTTCTTGCATGTATGTTACGTGTATGTAATTCGTTTTCATTTCTTGCATGTGTGTTACGTGTATGTAATCATTTCCATAATTTCTTGCATGTGTGTTACGTGTAGGTTTTTTTTACACAATCACATGAAAACTCAATATATAAATCTATACATATTTAGTTCAATACAGTTCACCTAAACGTATTTTTAAAGCATAAAGCAGAGAAGAAACATGTGCCCTAAAGAAATTACCCCCCTAAGGCTTCCATTGATAGAAATCTCAGATCTAGATTTGAAGCCAGGCACCGATGAGTGGGATACTGTCAAAGGCCAAGTCCAGGAAGCACTGAAAGAGTATGGTTGCTTCGAAGTTAAGTTGAACAAAGTTCCTTCGGAGCTTTCAAAAGATGTATTCCATGTGTTGAAAGAGCTCTTTGACCTGCCTCAGGAAACCAAAGAGCTCAATGTCCCGGAGAAGCCCTTTCAAGGCTATGCTGGGCCACACCCACAGGCACCACTATATGAAAGCATTGGCATTGATGAGCCTAACATCACTGCAAATCTAGAATCCCTCTCAAACACCTTTTGGCCCCAAGGAAACAAAAATTTCAGGTCTATATATATATTTTTAGCTTTGCCTAATTTTAATTTATTTCTCCATTGCTTAATTTTAACTTAATAATGCATGCATTTATTTAATTGGGTCTTTTCTTCTTTTGGTAGATCAACCATGGAGTCATTTTTGGATCAAGTATCGGGGTTAGATCGAATGATTAGGAGAATGATTTTGGAGAGTTTTGGTCTTGAGAAATACATGGATGAGCACATGAACTCTGTCAAGTATCTTCTTAGAGCCAATAGATATCAAGGGCCGGAAACCACTGATGACAAAACTCTTGCAATGAGTTCTCACTCAGATGAGAAAACTCTTGCAATGAGTTCTCACTCAGATAGGAGCATAATTACCATATTGCGACAAATTAATGAGGTTGATGGGCTGGAGATTCAAACCAAAGATGGGAAATGGAACCCTGTTAAATATTCATCACCGGACTCTTTCATCGTCATGATTGGGGATTCTCTCTATGTAAGTCAATTGAATCATCTCTCTTTAAATCACATATTGTTTTTTTAAATATTAAATCACACATATTTACATCTATGTTAATAATCTATAATTATTATATTCAAGTCGGACGAGTATATATTATTAGAAGAATGCGTAAATTTACAAAGCCATCCCATCTGTGTATATGTGTGTGTATATATATATATATATATATGGTATATCTACAAGTAAATCTTGTTCGAGTCGAGTTGGTCTATTATGGGGTAAAGTTTGTCCATCAATGATTTTTTTCATCAATGTTATAATAATGATTTATTTACTTAAAAGTCATTAGATATTTTTTTTAATTTTGATTTAGGCTTTTTACTATTTTATTTTAGTTCTTTAATTTTATTCTTTTTATAAATAAGTCCTCAGCCTTTTTCAATCAATGCGATTTAATTCTTAAACATTTTATCTTATACAATTTAGTTATTTATCTTTATTTTTTTAATATATTGTAATATCTTTTTTATTTTACTCATTAATACTTTATAAATATGATCTAAAATAGTTCATTATTATTCTAAAAAGCACCGCAGCGAAGCGCGGCGAGTTATTCACTAGTTGAAATAAATTTCTTCATCAAGTTTGTGACGAATAATCTTTTGCAGGCATGGTTAAATGGTAGAGTACAGCTACCTTATCACCGGGTGACAATGAGTGGAAACAATTCGAGGTATTCACTTGGACTGTTTGTAATCCCGAAAGGAGGGTACCTAATTAAGGCCCCGGAAGAGCTAGTTGATGAACAACACTCCTTACTTTTCAAGCCCTTCGATTATGATGAATTCATGAAATTCTATAGCGCTAATTATGATCTAAGACTTGAATTCCCTCTTAAATCCTATTGTGGAGTTTAAAATTGGCTTTGTAATATTCATTTACAGCTTGTATATATTTTCAAACTTCCTGGGCATCATGTAATAATAGTAACTCTAAATAAGCACTGGCAATAGAGATTTTCCTTTGAAGTACTTCATATTACCAAGTTGAATTGCCCACTTGATTAATTTATCTTTTGTACGGGCAACCTGTCTTTAATGGCCATTCATGCCAATTGCCCATCACTTGGAACCAAACAAGTCTGTGCCACACTTCGGCTTTAACTACTTCTTTATAAAAATGCTATATATAATTTGTTGGTAGGATATATATATCAAATCAAATTATTATAATGTTTATTTCAAGATCAAAAGATTTTTGCAATTTTTCTTTACCTAATCATTAAACATATTCAATTAAAATTTGGGTCCATCGAAATTTTTCATTTTCTTTTTTCACGTAGAGTTTCTGTATATCATGAAAGAACAACACTTGGGCTTATATAAAGAAAGATATGATCCTCTAAGAATTAACTGGGGAAAGTGATAAATTAACAACACCACAACAATAACAAATTATAAGGGATGAGCTCTGAAAACTCGATGAGGCTTCCGGTGATAGATTTCTCAAAGCAAGACATGAAGCCAGGGACCCTTGAATGGGATGTGTTGAAAGTCCAAGTCCGGTAAGCGCTGGCGGAGTATGGCTGTTTTGAGGCTTCCTTCGACAGAATCCTGGAGGTTCGGAAGCCATTATTTGGTGCCTTGGAAGAGTTTTTCGACCTCCCTTTACAAACAAAAATACTATGTGTTTTCGAGAGCCTCACCGGTATCAATGGCTATCATGGAGCCAAGGCACCATTGCGTGAAACCATGTCGATTCAGGGTGGGGAAGTAGCTCAAGACATTGAACAACAGCTGACTAACATCGCTTGGCCTCAAGGAAACTCAAGTTTCAGGTCAGAATAATATATATAACAAAACACAACACTTTTTTCCATGCATCTACACATCTACTAATTTTTCCATTCTTTCGTGAAAACCTCTTTATTTTGACAGCAAAATAAATATAGGCTTATTAGCCTTTTTGTCCCTGAATTACGGGAGGACTATTTTCTCCCTAAACTAAAATCGAGACAATTTGCTATCCGAACTTTCTAACTGGACAAATTGCTCCAAATTGCTCCCTCTGTGAAATGTCTTGAGTTTGACCTTGGAAGGTTTAGGGGCTAATTGTCTTGAATTTGAAAATTCATGGGGTAAAAAGTCTTTATTTGAAGTTCAGAGAGCAAAAACGCTAATAAACCAAAAAAAATGTGTACATTTAATTAGCAGCTCTGCTTTGGCAGCAAAATTGTGTTATCTTTCGCAGAGCTTGCTTTTGGATTAGAGAAGATAATCAGGAGGATGATTTTGGAGAGTTTTGGTCTGACAAGTATATGGACGAGTATATGGATTTCACCAACTACAGTATGAGACTGATGAAAGCAGAGCCCCAAAAAAGCGACCCAAACCTTATTGCTCACTATGATCTAGGTTTGTTGACTTTGTTGTATGAGAACGAGGTTGGTGGATTGGAGATTCAAAACAAAGATGGCGAATGGCTCAAACTAAAATCCTCACCGAACTCTTTGATTGTTATGGTTGGAGAGAGTCTCTCAGCGTAAGTAGTCATTTGCAAAATAAATAGGTTATTAGTCTATTTGCTCCTTAACTATTGTATCAAGGACATTTTGACTCATAAACTTTAAATCGCGACAACTTGCTCTTGAATTTCTAAATTCAAGACAATTAACCCTCTAAACCTCCCAAGTTCAAGACATTTTACCCCTGATAGAGGGGGCAAATTATCATGATTTTAGTTTAGATGGCAAAATGTCCTTAGCCACAAAGTTCAGGGGTAAAAAGTCTAATAAGCCAAAATTTATATATACCCAATTAAAAGTTGTTAATATCGGAGGCTTTTAATTCTGTCATGCATGCAGGTATGGTTAAATGGTGGATTGCCTGCTCCATTCCATCGCGTGATAACTGCGGGGAATAGTAAGACAAGGTATGGGAGTTTTTACAAATCCGAAAGGAGATTACAAAATGAAGGTTCCTCAAGAGCTTGTAGATGAAGAAAATCCCTTGCTCTTCAAACCATTTGACTACGAGGAATTCATGGGAGCCTACTTCTCACACTCCCAGCTCACTCGTCAAGCATCTCTACTTAGTCTTAAGACTTATTGTGCCATCTAATTAAGATTCGAATCTTAAAGTTTGGTATTGGCTTGCATATAGAATAAAGTTTGAATAAATTCAAGATTAATCAGTGCTATTCAAAGTTCAAACCCTTCGAGAGTATGAGGATTCATTTTTGGGATTGTAAGAGGTGCTATTGGATCTGAACATAGTCTTAAGGGTTATTGCGGTGTCTAAGATTTGAATCTTGTTCCCTTTTAGAAAAAAGAAAAAAAATTGAATGTTGAAGTTTGGCATGGACTTGCACAGTGTAAGAGTTTGAATAATTTCGAGATTTCTTTCTACCCAAGAATCATTCCTTATTGTTTGATGCTGTGATGCTTTCTTAATCATTGAATAATAATATTATCTACATGTAGACACCTATTTTTAGGATTCATAATAAATTACTTCCTTTAAAATACAAGGTGAAACTTAATGCTGGATTTGGGTTTAAATTTGGTTAGTCAGATTGGATTAAATTTATTAATCAAACTTTTGAAGCCCAAATTCAATCTTTCTTTCCTTGTTGGGTCTAAGTCCAATATAATTGGATATGGTGGCCATTAAGCTTTTGGCTTTCTTTATTTCACTTGGGCTTTCACATTCTTTATTTAAAACGGGTAGTATACTTCATTATGTGGAAAACTTGATTCATTGCAGATCTTGGGCTCTTCTTTCCTTTGTTTCAGGCCCAACTCAATCCAAATCCATTTGTGCCACTATAAGCTAACAAAAGTACAAAGCCTTGCTTTAAAAAGAAGAGGAATGACTTCATTATGTGGCAAACTTGTTTCATTATATAATATTACAATTACAATCATATATTTTGGGCTGATTACAATTTATTTGGACCATATGAATCATTCACATTTCTTCCTACGCAACAAGGTTTGATGTTTGTCTCTCTTGGTTAGCCTGCAAGGTAGAGATAATAAAGCAAATTTAGAAAGCAATTTCAGGGGACAAGTTACATGGTAAGCAGTACTAAATCACAAGCAGACAAAAGGAAATGTTTAAAAGAGCCTTGGAGACCAAGATTGCAGTACATCAGGATTTGTCTCTGAGCAAAAATTCCATGTCAGCTTAAAGAGACAAATGCAGCAGTTAACATGAGCAAGTACATGTAAGCGATAACCATTAGATCAACAACATACAGAGAACCAATGCCATCATCAGCAAAACCAGGCCCATATACAACAAATACACCTTCATTCAAAGCATAAAAATGACTTCAACAAATCAAAAACAAGAAAAGAGCCACATCAGTCTTCCAAGATAAACTTAGGGCCGTCTGATCAAATGGACAAAAATGAATTTCAACCTTTGGATCAAAATATGTCATGATATAAAACCCCTCTATTTCCCAAAACATGGGGGCAGGGCACAGTTTTCAAGAAGCAAAAACGCCCTAGTTTTTCCAGTGTTCATCTTTCAATCTTTAAAAAAAAACAAAAAAACCCTGGCAGCTAAGATATTCCAAGAACCAAAAGAAAACCCTAACAGAGTCTAAGTTCAAGCAAGTTCATCTTTTCCTTAAGAAAAAACACAAAAAGAAGCCTTTAATTTTGATTTCTAGCTTTTTTTCCTTTCAGTTTAAAAATACAGAAACCCCAAAAAATAGTCTCCTATCAACAAGAATCTTTTTCCTCTTCCCTTGTCTTAGTTAGTACTAGCAGAAACAGAAAAATACACAAAAAAAGAAGAGGACAAAGTCTTTTACCACTCTTAAGCTTTATTTTCGTTTAAGCTCTTCACTCTTTCCATTTGCTAGCATCTTTAAGTCTTCCTTTTTCCTTTTTCTTGCAAAATACAAAAAAATGGAGTCAGTTTCATGTTAAAAAAGAACCGAAAGTTAAAAGCTTCAAATTCAAAAAACCAACGGTGGATAGAGGGAAAACACATATCTGAAAATACGCCGGATCCGACGGTTGAGGTGGGAGATCGGAGTGCTTGAAGTTTCGGTTCGGGTAGTATTGTTTGGCGCATCCCAAGGCTTTTTCGGGTAGATCTAAGGACAGATCCAGACAAAGGAGAGCGAGGAGAAACAAGCTGCAATTTTCACGGCCAAACGAAGCTCCCGCGACGGTGACAACTTCCGGCGTGGTGGAGAGTAGGAGAGGAGAGGAGGTAAAGCTTTGTTTTTTTAAACCCCGTTTAGGTTGGTATATATATCTACACTTTTTCGTATTTATTATTTAAGCATGCAACATTTATTCCTTGTTTAAGTAGGTCCTCCTTGATTACTAAAATGCTTTGATAGTTTATATACGGTGTTGTTTAGTCATTTCCATGTCTAAATATGTATAAATTCAATACATTTAGCTGGTGATTTAATCAATTTGGGGTTTGGTGGGTGTCATTTTTATTAATTAAGACTGCATTTATGCTAATAAGGGGAGCAATTCATTTTGAGAGTTAAAGTTTACATTTTTTTTTAGATTTGTTTTAAAAATTGGCCTAGGATTAAGGAAAATTTGAAAATGGAAAGCTTAAAGGTTAGATTAGACTAATTTCGGAATCTAGTGAGGTAGAAAACAAAGTTTGGGCTTTGATGCAGGAATAGGACATTAATAGTATTAAATAAATAAACGGTTTAACTCGGCATTAATATGGTAATTTAGAGGATGGAGGTTGACTTTAGGTTTAAGAATTAATTGTTTAGTAATTTAGGAACTTAATCTGCCTCTTGATTTTTCTTTCCTTTTTAATAAGTTTAGAAATTAGAGCTTTAATACGATTGGGGTGATGACACTTTTGGACCTTTAAAATTGATTTTAAGCCTAGTTTTTTTTTTTTTTTTAGTTTTTTTTTGTGTTTGTTGGGCCTTTTAGCTGTGTTTGGGGTCTAAAAGTGGTTGTTGGGCTTTTATTTTCATTTTATCTTTTTAGATTTAATTGGACTTTGCTAACTTTTTCTGTTGGGCTTAGTTGTTTTTGTTTCATTACTTGCTTGGATTTAGATTTGGGTTTTTAGTTTAGGGTCAAGAAAATATTGGATTTAATTAACTTGGAATTAATAGGAATAAATCTCATAATTAATTTAGCTTGGGTTTAGATCACTTAGCTTGTAACGTAAATAGTCTAAATATTAATTTAGGATTGGATGATTTGGGGATAGGGGTAAAACGTTTGGGATTTGGTATTTAGGAAGTAATGTAATAAAAAAGAGGGAAAGAAGAAAAGAAAAACATTGGGAGGGTTCCAATAGCCTTTTAATCATCTTTTAGAGACATGAGTTTGGGTGAGGTAGGAGAGTATGTTTGGGTACTTAAATTTCTTTTGGGCTTTTTTTCATGGGTTCTTGTCTATTCCCTTTGGTCCTTTGGGTACTTAATTGTTGTTGGGCTGATTTGGTTTTTAGTTGGTAGGGTTGGTTTTTAATTTATTAGGTAGATATCATTTTGGGCTTTAGCTTTTAGTTATGAACTTGGACTTCATTTGTTAGTTATTTGGTTCTAATTGGGTCTCAATGAATAATGAGTTTTGGGCTTTATATAAAGTATAAGTTCGAAATTGATATGAAATAAAATTAGAATTAATTTTTAGAAAGTAAATAGATTTCATGTGCATCCATGTTTAAACTTTATACTTATGTATGTGACTAATTATGCCATGACATTCGAGATTAATTAACATGGTCCTATGATGGAACGATAATTGGGACTTAGACAATTTTTGTCGGTCTCAATTCATCTTTTCTAGGCTTGGAATTTCCGGATGGGGGTCTTAGCCAGTATGAGTGGCGGGTGCCCGGAAGGAATTCCTTGCATAATTATTCGGTAAAAAAATTGCATTCAACCGGAAAATATATATCATTTGCATTCATGCATCTAGGGTCTAGACTTAGTAATTTCAATTAATAGTTAAAAAAAATCAAAGAATCAAAGAAATTGAAAAATAGAATAAAACTTTTTTCAAAAATTAAAAGAGTTTGTGTTTGTGAATTGTTCTCCTTTAGTTTTCCAAGATAAAAATTCAAAAGGAAAATTGAACATTTCAAAATTACAAAAAGGTTTTCAAAAATACAAAAAATTTGAAACTTAAAAATCAAAAAGAAGTTCATCAGGTCAAAGTTTTTAAATTGGGAAAGTTCCCACCAGTTTTTAAGTTTTCAAATTGGGAAAGTTCCCATTCGATTTTCAAAGTTTTTGAATTGGGAAAGTTCCCACCAAGTTTTAGTTTTCAATTTAGGGAAAGTTCCTGTCATTTTACGGTCTTAGTTTTCAAAAATGGGAAAGTTCCCATCAAAAACATTTTTCAAATCAAATCGTTTTAATGGTAAGTTTTTAAAGAAAATCCTCTCATGAGGAGCCCAAAAGGAGAACAAACAATAAACGGGTTTAATTCCCGACAATCCTATTTCAAAATTTAAAAACCATTTTTGCTTGTTTAATGTCAAAGATTAATAAAATTTCTTATTGGCATGAGAATACTTAAGGATAAAAACAACTAATAATAGAAACCCACGTTAAGTCTAGACTAGTCAGTGCTGTCTTTTGACAGGCGTCGTGGGGGTGCTAATCCTTCCCCACGCGTACCCGACTCCCGGACTTTAGAACTCTGGTTAGAAGACCGTTTATTAGGTTTAGTGTTGCCTTTGCCAAGCTTAGATTAATATTAGACTTAATAATCTGATAGGTGGCTAATCACACCTAGGTTAAAAAAAGATTAGTGGCGACTCCAAAACCTAGGAAACAGTAGTTTCCCTTTCCCATCCTTTTTTAAGTCGTTAAACGGTAGGGTTCGGATCCCCCGGACCCGAACGTTGCGACACTACACACGCTAGCCAAAACAGAAGTAATTTGGTTCCACCATGAGTCAAGGTGCCGGACTTAAGAGACGACCGGATAGTTGGTTCCATCAATGGAGAGAACGACTTCACTCGGTTTTTGTGGGGAATTTAAGCAGGAAGGTGACGTCAACAGCCCTCTGGGACGCTTTTTCTGACTATGGAAAAGTTGCAGATGTTTTTATCAAATATCCAAAAGAGGTACGGGGAAAGGGACATGTTTCTTTTGCTTTTGTTCGGTACTGGCATGAAGCTGAAGCAGAGACAACCATTGTCAAAGGAAACTTCTGTTTCTTAGAGGGAAAGAGGATAAGAGTAACTAAAGCAAGATCTATTAAGAAAGATGAGTTTAATAGCACAAATAAAGGGCGGGAGATTGGTCAAGGAAGAAATGGAAGAAGGGTGTTTAGGGAGGCTAACGTGGATGGCAGAACTTTCAAAGAAGTAATCATATCAACAGCCCCCACTAAAGAGATGAAAGAACAACAGCGTCCAAATGGTGAAGGCTCCTCTTCATCAAGCTTAGGGAATGAAAGTAGTGCTGCCATGAAGTTGATAGAAAAAGTTGAACTCGACTTTGAGATCTCTACTGAAGAGATGCAGTGGCTTGAAAGGAGTGCGATAGGAAAGTTAAATCAGAATGCTACTATAGAGGAGGTTCAAGAGACAACAATGGCTTTGGGTCTGAAAATGTCTATTGCTCCATTGTCCAATACAAGGGCTCTTTTACGCTTTGAGGATAAGATGGAGATGGAGTCTTTTTTATCGTCTCCAGGCGAGCTTATGGAGATGTACTGTTTTGAGTTCGTGGCATGGACGCCAGGGTGCCAGGAGCGAGAGTTTCGGGTGTGGTTAAAGTTGGAAAAATCCCGTTATTCTTATAGCATAAGAATTTTTTTCTCATGCTTGTGCAGCAAATGGGGAACTGTGGTTAAGGTGGCGGAGTGTACAAATGAAAATTTATCATTAGAAGCTGGTTGGGTCTTGATTGAGACACGGAGCAAGGCGTCAATCCCTGCTTTCGCTACAGGTGAGTGGAAAGGAGTTAAATTTGTCATCAAAGTATCCATTGATGAGGGATTTTCTGATGGGTTAGCCGGAAACAACTCTGATGGAAGAGAAGATGTTGGTGATGATCTTTCAGTTTCCGGTGAAACAAGAGTAGTGGAGAACTCGTTGGAAATTGTTAAATCATTAAATGTTCTGTCTGTTGATGTTGTTGCTGATTCGATGTGTAAAGTGGAGCATGCAAATACCATGATCGCATCTCCAACATCCTTATTGGGAAAAGAGCGGGTTGGCGGCGGGGTTTCTTTATACGAGAATAATAACTATGAGAATGATGAGGAGGAATGCACCATGGAAAATTCAAAAAATGGAGCTGATAATGCCAAGGTATATATGAGCCCGTTAGTTGTTGGAGAAAGGCCCAATATTGAAGTTGATGGTAGTGGTATAGGGCTTACTAATATGTGTGTTAATAGTGAGCGGGATCAACATGGTCAAGTGGACAATAGAGCTATTATTTGCTTGGGCTCTAATGAACAAGCCCATTGTAGTGGGCCGTTGGTGAGTTCTCAAGGTAATATGTGTAAACGTGATAAACAACAAAAGAAGCTACTAATGGAGATTTTCAAGGAACAAGATGAGATAAGGTCAAGCCTCTCTGGTACGTCTCTCTCAGACAGTGATATTGGAAGAAGAAACAGAATTATACGAAGAGAAGCATAGGCTATTTGGGAGGTAAGTTCATCTTTAGGGGTGGTCTTTGAGAAAATCAGGGAAGATGTTATCCAGGCATTGGTTGAACAAGACAAAGATCAAGAAGTATAAGCCTTGTGTTAGAGGAGGTGAGTGGGACACGTGTTCAATAGTCTTTTATGAGGATCATAACTTGGAATATAAGGGGATTAGGTAGGGGAGAGAAGAAAAGTGCAGTGAGAAGTATTGTTTGTAAGGAAAAGGTGGATATGATTTTTATTCAGGAATCGAAGATAAATAACGGGGATAAGAAATTGCTAAAGAGAATTTGGGGAAAAGGGCCATGTAGTGGGGAAATTGCTCAAGCGGTAGGATCCTCCGGTGGGCTTATTACAATTTGGAGAGAGGATTTTTTTTGAGATGGATAATTCTGTGGTTAACAATAGATTCGTCTTGGTTGTTGGCAAATTGAAGCGCATAGGAGTAAGGTGTGGGTTTGGTAATATATATGCGCCAAACGATGATGTTGAAAGAAGTGAGTATTTTAGTGAACTCAGTGAAGAAGTTTCTAGGTTTGATGTGCCATGAGTTATTGGAGGAGGTTTTAACATAGTTAGAAGTGCAGAGGAAAAAGTTGGTACTGTTTTCAATTTTGTTGCGATGCAAGTTTTCAGTGATTTCATTGAGAACCTTGGCTTGATTGATCTACCGCTTATGGGTGGAAGATTCACTTGGAGTAATAATAGAGACCATCCTTCTTTCAGTAGAATTGACAGGTTCTTACTTGCAGCTGATGTGTTGGTGCACTTCCCTAATCAGGTTCAGAAAGTGTTGCCTCGCTCTATTTCAGATCATAATCCTGTTTTTATTTATGATGACACTTTTAATTGGGGTCCTAAGCCATTTCGTCTTTTTAATTACTGGCTTGAAGAAAAGGATTTCAAAGATATTGTAAAGGGTAGATGGGTGCAAGGAAGTTGTCAAGAGGGGAATGACTGGGATATTTGGCTGAAACTTAGGAGTTTGAAGCCAGCTATTAAGGAATGGCAGAGTAATAGTGTTTTTGGGGATGCAAATAGAATCCAGGAGCTTGAACAGGTTATTCATGATCTGGAGAAAAATTGGCAAGAAAACTTAGATAATGATGAGTTGAGAAAGGAGATAGTGGCGCTAAAAGGGGATCTTTGGAAGCTTTATAGAGCTGAAGAATTAGCTTGGCAGCAAAAGTCTAGGCTGAGATGGACCCAAGAAGGAGATAGGAACACACGGTTCTTTCATATGATCGCAACTGCTAGGAGGAGAACCAATACGATCAATAGCCTTTTGTTCCAAAACAGAGTTGTTAAAGAACCTGAAGACTTGAAAGAAAATATCGCAAGTTATTTTGAGACTCACTATAACAAAAAGACTGCTTTGAGCTTAAGTGACATGGCCGGTGAGTTCAAGAGCTTATCTGAACAAAGCAAAGATTGGCTGCAACGTCCATTTACGAAGGAAGAAATTGATCAAGCCATTATTAGTTGCGATGGGAACAAAGCACCAGGTCCCGATGGTTTTAATCTCAATTTTTTCAAAAAGTTTTGGGATGTGATCAGGGAGGATGTTTTGAAGAGTTTTGAAGCTTTCTATAGAACTGGCTCTTTTGATTGGAAAATTAATACTTCTTTCATTACATTAGTTCCAAAGTGTGAGAATCCTACCGTTGTATCGGATTACAGGCCTATTAGTCTTGTTGGTAGCATGTACAAAGTCCTTGCGAAAGTTCTTGCTTGCTAGTAGACTTAGCAAAGTGATGGAAGAAGTCATTGGGGATAGTCAATTTGCTTTTATCAAAGGGAGACAAATCCTAGATTGTTCCTTGGTGGCCAATGAGATTGTTGACGAAATGAAGAAAAGTGGTACAGGTGGTATTTTTTTCAAGGTTGATTTTGAGAAAGCATTTGATAGTGTTGATTGGGGGTTTCTAAATTTTGCTATGAGAAAGTTGGGTTTTGGAGAGAAATGGATTAGGTGGGTTATGAATTGTGTGTCCACTGCAAAGATTTCTATTTTGCTGAATGGCTCCCCAACAAGACAATTTAGTATGAGTAGAGGGTTAAGACAAGGATGTCCTCTTTCCCCCTTTTTATTCAACATTGTAGGAGAGATGCTGAATGTTATCATGAAGGGTGCAATGTCCAAAGGTTTGTTTAGTGGTGTTACCGTTGGTAATGATACTAACGAAATTTACCTTCTCCAGTATGCTGATGATACGCTAATCTTTTATAAGCCTTTGATGGAGCAGATTATCAACATTAAACGGGTTTTGAGGTGTTTTCAATTGATGTCAGGTTTGAAAATTAATTTCAATAAAAGCAGGCTATGTGGCATTGGAGTTGATAGTGAAATTCTTAGAGAGTGGGCTGAGTTAATTAATTGTAGGACAGAGATGATCCCTTGCATGTATTTGGGGCTACCTTTAGGTGCCAATCCAAGTTCAAAAGCGGTGTGGAAGCCAGTTATTGACAGATTTCAAGCACGTTTGGCTGTGTGGAAAGGAAAGTTCTTGTCGATGGGAGGAAGAGTGACCCTTCTAAAGTCTGTGTTAACGAGCTTACCGACTTATTACTTGTCGTTGTTCCCTATGCCATGTGGGGTAAAGGAAATGCTTGACAAAATTCAAAGAAGATTTCTATGGTCTGGTAATTCTGAAAGAAGGAAAATACATATGGTGGATTGGGATAGTATTTGCAAGCCAAAAGAAGCAGGGGGACTTGGAGTTGTGAATCTAAAGGTAAAAAACAGAGCACTACTTAACAAATGGATTTGGAGGTATAGTGAAGAGGAGAACAGTCTGTGGCGGAATGTAATTAAAGTAAAAACCAGAGGTTCCGATAATGATTTGCTGCCATATCGTAAATAGAAGATGCATCCTCAATGTGGGAAAAAAATTATCCAACCTCTTCAAGAAGATGGGAGAAGTTCGAATGTCCTTCAAGGTATGGCTGCTTCAGTTGGAAATGGTGAGTTGATTAATTTTTTGGGAAGACAAGTGGACTGGTGATTTAATCTTGAAAACCGCCTTTCCAAGGGTCTTTGCGTTAGCATGCAATAAGGCTGGTAAAGTAAAAGATTTTGGTTTTTGGCATGATGAAAAGTGGTCATGGAATGTAACGCTTAGAAGAGCTCCCTTTGATTGGGAAGTGCAGCAGTGGGAGAGTTTTCGGAAAATACTTGAAGAGTATGTTCTGCTTCCAAATTATAAGGATAAGCTTATATGGAAAAATACCGTTTCTGGCCATTACTCTGCTAAATCCTATCACAAGACTGTTGTACTTCAAGAGAATACACAAAATAGGGTATGGAAGCTTGTTTGGAAAGGGCATGCACCTCCCAAAGTCGAAGTGTTTCTTTGGCAAGTGTTGATAAAGAAGGTGGCTGTTAAAGTTGAATTGGTGAGGAGGGGTTTGCTTAATATTGAAGATGCCATGTGTCCCTTGTGTGGTGACGTGCATGAAATTGTTTATCACCTTTTCTTAAATTGTAGGTGTACTTGGCCTATTTGGAATAATATTTGCTCCACTTGGAATATTCATTGGGTCATGCCAGGTGAAACCTTACTTGCTTTCTCTGCTTGGTGCGGTGCCAATAAAAATTGTGTGTGGCAATTGTTTTTTCCTGCAGTTTTATGGTCTATTTGGGTGGCTAGAAATGATGTGGTCTTTAATGGGAAATCGTTTGATATTCTCCAAGTAATTAACAATGTCAAATTCAGAATTGCTACTTGGTGCAAGGCAAGATGGCCTGATAAACATGCTCATTTTAGTGATATTTTCAGATTTCCAAATCTGGTGGAGTTTTAAAATTTGGATAGAGCAAATGTGGCAAACTTGGTATGGATGAGGCCTAATTTAGGACAAATGAAGTTTAATGTTGATGGCTCGGCAAGAGGGCAGCCTGGCCTTGCGAGCATTGGTGGTGTTTTAAGAGACAATTCTGGTAGTACAAAGTTGGTTTTCTCTAAAGCGATTGGCGAGGCTGATTCAAATTTGGCCGAACTTATGGCGATAAAGGAGGCTTTCTTGATTTTCTGTGCTACAGAATGAGCTTCAAGTAATGAGTTGGTTATTGAAAGTGATTCTTCCAATGCGGTTAAGTGGGTTAATGATCCTCATTCTTGCCCATGGAGACTTAGGGAGCTCAGTATGCAGATTGAAAACCTCAAGACCAAACTTCACTCTTGGAGCATTAATCATATCTCAAGGACCATTAATGATATTGCTGATGGACTAGCAAAAGCAGGAGTGGATCGTGATAATTTTGATTTGCTTCTTCAACTAGGAGAATGGAGCTCAAGCAAGGAGTGAATGATAGAAAGTGACTTAAGAAGCTGCTCAATGGGTTACTGTTGCTGTTTTTAGTCTTTTTATTTTGTTTTTTTTTCTACTCCTTTGTTTGGTTTTAATGGAGTAGGATTGCATTTGGATGTACTGTTCTTTTTGGACAATCTCCTTTTCCATCTTTTTCTAAATAAAATTCTTTCTTGCTCTTTAAAAAAAAAAAATCTACACACACAATGTTAATTATATGCTTGATCTGCCTATATATTGAATAATATATTTTTGTTCCATTTTCAAAGTTCCAAGCAAATATCAAGCCACGTGAAATTAGTTGTACCATCCTATATATTAGTTTTGCTTGTGTTAAATTCAAGATTTAATAACAATCAATTTAAGAATCATGTGTGATTAACTGATTATAAATATAAATAAATCTCTCATAAAGCCAAAAAAAAAAAAAACATCCAAAAGATAAGAATGTTGTCCCCGCTCTCCCTCCACCACTCATAAGTGGTACCCGCGGTGATACGTCCTTGTGTGATTTAAATTCACATACAAATAAAGATGAAATGATTAAAGATATGGACATATGGCCTGGTAGTTGAGACTAATTAATATTTTTTTTTAGCGAAAAGTTGTTGTAGATTTCATTACACTTATAAAGAAATACAATCGTTTTGAAACACATTTACAATCGAGTCGGGAACTTGCTCTATCCAAATAACATCTTCTAATAAAGAGGAGTCTAGACTAGCTAATGCATGAGCGGCATGGTTTTTAAAATCGGGCCGGCACTAGAACTGGTGATGGTTCCGATCGACGGTTTGATCGGTCCAATCGGTTCAACCACCGATCCGGTTTGATAAGTACATTTTACGGAAATTGTTGGCATTTTACCTTTTAAGTATTATATAAGGTATATACATATCACATAAAAGCATTTGGTGCAGTGGCTTAAATGTGTTTTTTGTTACCCACAAGGTTGTGGGTTCAAAACTCACCACCTTCAAAAAATTTTCCAAATTTTCTTAACTATCAAACCGGTTTTATCCGGTCAAAACCCGATTCAACCATGTTGACTAACCGCGGTTCCCACCCCTTTAAGGACCGGATATACCATCGATTCCCGATTAAACCGGTCCGATCGGCCGATCCGATCCGGTTTTGAAAACAATGATGAGCGGTAACATTACCATGATGAATATGTTTAAAGAGACAAAAAAAACAAAAGGGGAGTTAAGAAATTTAAGCTCGGCAATGTATGGACCAATAGGTTATTAATAATTGATTAAATGACAGGCTGAGCGACAACAGCAAACCAACCGAGAAAAACATAAAGATGAAAGATGTGAAAGTCAACGATAGAGAAATTAATTAAAGATGAAAGATATGTACGTAGCTAAATAATTGATCAAAGGTCATAGCATCAACCACTCACAGCCAGAAGTTGGCAAAAAATCTATATTTTTTATATATAAAAGTACGAATTTTGTAAAACTTTTGAATCGATTATTATACCCTTATTTTTCTAATTGAATCGACCATTATATCCTTATTTTTCAAACATATTTCTTAAATGCCATTACTTAACTATTATAGTTTTATTCTACTAAAAACTCTATTTTTATTCAATTAAATTTATTATCTTTATAATTACTTTAATTTTACTATTGTACTATTTTTTCAAAATATAGAGTTTTATTCTACTAAAAACTCTATTTTCATTTAATTAAATTTAATATTTTATAATTATTTTATTTTTACCATTTTAATTTAAAAAGTTATTATGATTGACATCTTACTATTTGATAGTTTATAATAATGTATTATGATTAAACTTTATTATTTCCCTAATGTGCAATTATTTTATTTGACTTATAATTAATTTTTTGCTTGATAAAAACTTGCTATATAATTAAAAAAATCTAACATTCTTATAACTATGTCATTTTTACCATTTTACTATTTTAATTAAAAAAAACTTAGATGTATTAGAAAATTTTAAATATACTTTTATAGTTTTACTCAATTAAAAACTCTATTTTTATTTAATTAAATCTAATATCCTTATAACTATTTTGTTGTTATCATTTTACTATTTTAATTAAAAAAACTTAGATATATTAGAATTTTTAAAATATATTCTCTTACAATATTTTTAGAAATAAACTTTTACAATTATTCTACTAAAAACTCTATATTTATTCGATTAAATTGAATATTTTTAATAAATATTTTATTTTTACCATTTTACTTTTAAAATATTGGAGATTTTTTTGGTAGTTATGGATCCATTTCAATTATTATATAAACTAATAAAAGTATTATTATCAAGTTTAAAAGTTAAAATAAGTTGGCTAATCATTAACTATTTAAATTTTTTTAACAAATTAAGTTAAAAATTTATTTAAAATCTAATTTTTGTGATTGACTTTGTTTTTCTATTTTTGTAGTGTGTATTGGTAGTTTAAATCTGGTTCTAAGTCAAATGAGTCAGGTAATTTTCTCGAGTCATTCGGGTTTCGGCTCATCTAGGTTCAGGTCTACTAGGTCTTGGGTCAGGCGGATTCGAGTTTTGAACTTGGGGCATTCAGGTTTTGGATTTTTCGAGTCTAGATTTAGGTCAATTGGATCAACCTTGAATATTTTAACTACTGGTGAAATTTAGCAAACTGCATATACGGGTTTGTCGTGTCTGAATAGGACGGGTTTAAGTCGTTTACTTTTTTTGGTCAAATCGGGTTATGTCGGATTGGACGAGTTATCGGGTTCGGATCAGATTTTGACAGCTCTACGTATAATAAATTTCAATTATTATTATAATTTTCATTTAATTTAAACACGAGTATCACGTGCAATGCACGTGGAAGTAGAGACTAGTATTATAAAACGTCTTACCATACCCTTGAAAATTATTCCAAAAACCAAAATTTCGCAGCGGGTGTTTTAGTTCAAGAATCATGTCATTATAAATAATCACTCAGGCACCAACAAGGGGTTGAATCAAGTGGTAAGCGACTTGTTCCAGTTTAAGCAGGTCTCAGGTTCGAGACCTTGCGTACGCAGCTGCTCCTGTTGGGAGACTCACCCACCATAACCAGGTGCGCGACGTAGGTCGGATCCGAATTAGTCAGGACTAAGCTTGGTATACCGGATGGGATACTAAAAAAAATAAATACGGGCCATGGCCCCTGCAACACCCTTCCTCTCCCTCCGCCCACACCCGCAGCGAAGTAGGTTTAAACTAAACAATATATATGTCTATGGTAGTTGAGAGAAATTAAAGATGTAGGAAAATAATTGATTTGAGAGAAATTAAAGATGTAGGAAAATAATTGTCTATGCTAGTTGAGAGAAATTAAAGATGTAGGAAAATAATTGATTAAATGACGACAAAATTCCATCGTATCCAGAAGTTGAAAAAAAAAATACTATAAAAATCTCTTGTTTACAGAGACAAGAACAACAATAATAAAGGATGAGCTCTGAAAACTGGGTGAGGCTTCCGGTGATAGATTTCTCAAAGCAAGACCTGAAGCCAGGGACCCCTGAATGGGATGTGTTGAAAGTCCAAGTCCGGGAAGCGCTCGCGGAGTATGGCTGTTTTGAGGCTTCGACGGACAGACTCAAGGAGGTTGGGAAGCCAATCATTGGTGCCTTGGAAGAGATTTTTGACCTCCCTCTTGAAACCAAAAAACTTTGTGTTTCTGAGAAGAACCGCTTCATTGGCTACTATGCCCCCAAGGCACCAATGGCTGAAAGCTTCGCGATTGACAATGTAGATGAAGAAAACAATATTCAACAAAGCCTGACTAACATCTTGTGGCCTCAAGGAAACCCAAGTTTCAGGTCAGAATATATTATATATAATTTTTGTTTTGACAGCAAATTAATTAAAAATTGTGTGTAATTTTTAACTGCTTTGGAATTGGCAGCAAAAGTCAGGTATGTTTCGCAGAGCTTGCTTTAGGATTAGAAAAGACAATCAGGGCAATGATTTTGGAGAGTTTTGGTCTTGATGACAACTATGTCAAGGAGCATATGGATCTCACGAAATATAGTGTGAGACTCATGAAATATGAAGCGCAGACCCAAAGCAACGACGACCCCCTCCTTGTTGCTCACTATGATTCAAATTTGTTGACCCTTTTGTATCAAAACGAGGTTAATGGATTGGAAATTCAAAACAATGGCGAATGGATCAAAGTAAAATTCTCTCCACACTCTTTCATTGTCATGATTGGAGAGACTCTCAGCGTAAGTCGATATCCGTTTGTAAGAATTTATTGATCAATTAAAATTAGAAGCAATTTAAAAAATAACTTTCAATTCTGTCATAATGTTGCATATGCAGGCATTGCTTAATGGTCGATTGCCTTCTGTACTTCATTGCGTGATGAATGTGGAGAATAATAAGACAAGGTACTCTACCGGATTCTTTTCATGCCTGAAAGGTGGCTTTAAAGTAAAGGTTCCTGAAGAGGTTGTAGATGAACAACATCCCTTGCTCTTCAAACCCTTTGACTATGACGAATTCCATGCATGCTTTATCTCCAACGTTAATCCTCTAGGACAAGCATTTCGTAATCTCAAGACTTATTGCGGTGTTTAAGACTTTAGCTAGATCTCCAAGTTGACATTGGCCTGAACAAAATAAAGTCAAGTTCAGTATGGGCTTGCATAAAATAAAGTTTGAATAAACTCCATCTGCTCAAGTAGTACTCTTCCCTCATCATGTGATGCTTTCTTTTCCTTTTTTTTCTTTTTTTAGTAAACGGGCTACAAATGCATTCATCAAGGAGTTGGATTACAAATATAGGAAGTTGAATAACTCACCCACACTCTAGAGTTGCCTTCTTGACATTCAGACTTAGCAATGTTATGATCAACTAAAACATTTGCCTCTCGTTTTACAAAATGAAAAGAGATGAAATTAAACTATAAGGATAAAGCTAGGATATCATGGATTAAAGCAGCACCCATCCACAATGAATCTTTGCCCCTCCCAATCTCTTCAATTGCAACCTTGCTATCAAATTCAACCAAGATCTCGCTATAACCTTTCTGCCATGCCGATTCCATGCCATAAACAATTGCCATACA
Source organism: Corchorus olitorius (assembly GCA_001974825.2). Taxonomy (NCBI): domain Eukaryota; kingdom Viridiplantae; phylum Streptophyta; class Magnoliopsida; order Malvales; family Malvaceae; genus Corchorus; species Corchorus olitorius. The sequence goes on along the minus strand of AWUE01014974.1, from coordinate 29,560 downwards.
CTCTGCATGAAGCACACTCTCGACACCAGCCACCTTGCTTATGCCACCTAAAACAACATCACCCATACCATTACGTATAACAAAGCCAAGAGAAGCTGTACCTGAGTGAGCATTATAAGCGGCATCACAATTGAGCTTCAGAAATCCAGCAGCTGGGGGAATACACCGCTCATGGTAGGCCTGTTTGGCGATGATCCTTTCCCCATGGACAGAAGCCATTCCTTCTTCATAGTCTTTTACAACGGCATCTATTTGTTTCACCAATTGGACAGAAGTATAACACTTACTATCATGTAAGCAGGAATTCTTATTAAACCATATCATCCATAACGAGATTAGGACCTTAGCTAGACTATCCTTTTGTTGAGCCTTGATGCACAAATTCAGGCAAAAATCCTCTGTATCAGCATTACTTTCAACAAACTCTGCCATCCAAGTCATCGATCCATTCCACACTTAAAAAAATACATGTGACAAAGATTCCCCATGCTCACCACATACACAGCATGTATCCTCGACTTCAAAGTGTCTTGATCTTAAAATGCTTCGAATGGGAACTGTTGCGCCAAAAATCTCTTGCTAGAGTTTTCGCGGAGAATTCTTTATGACAGCGTAAGGGCGTGCCAGTCAATTTGCTGAAATTGACAAAGAGGTTGTAAAAACAAGATCTGGTGCGCGTAGCAGCAGATTAAAAGATCAGAACGATTGTGGGGACTGGATCAAAGTCACACTGGAGCATCTAAATCATTGGATCCACACGAACTGCTTCTCAAACTGGGCCTTCCTCTTTTTCGGATCAGATCTGAGAGATCTGCTTTGATTGTGATTGAAATTGAAAAGAAAATAACAAACTGATCTGTTATTTCTGAATGAAGAACACGTGTACAGTGTTTGTATGTCCGGAGACAAGATTGAAACAAGAGAAAAACACTAAAAGAGTGTTTGTTTGTCCGGAGACAAGATCTAAACAAGGAAAATATGAAGAACGAGTGAAGAACTCGTGATGAACAAGGTGAAAATGGCGCAGAGCCAGAGAGAAAATAAGCACGGAGCTTGGTTTTTTGCGCGGAGCAAGTTTGTAGCTGCAGGAGCTGGTTTTTGATTTCTCGGGAGAAATGTCTGAGATGCGGAATCTGCTGAAACCTGAGAATGGCCTCCCTTTATATAGGGGACGGTTTGGGCTTGAGCATTTAATGCAATTGCCTTGCTGAGAAAGGCAAAATCCTCCTCCTATGCAGATGACAGCTTTCAGGAAAGTGCAGTGAAGCTTCCCTCTTCTTCTGATTGCATCCAACTGCTTGGGAGATGATTGGACATGCATAAGGGCGCCACTTTGCTAGGATAGGGGACGAAAATATGCCTCCTGGGTGGTTGATGACAATTCTTGCTTCTGCCTATCACAGTGCAGCAGACTTTTGTTGCTTCTTTTGTGCTGAATTTAGCTAATTTGGCTAAGTAGTGGCCAACTGACATCATGAGTTGAACTCTGATCATCAAAGCCACGAAATTACTCATACTTAGCCATATTTAGCTCTTTAAATCATGAAAATAATAATTAATTAAGAAAATGGCTTAAACCGGGGTGAGAAAGCCATATGTCCTTAATTGAAAAGAATGCAAAAGTTGCAAACGATCTCGGATTTAACCAAAATTTCACCAGTAGGCTTAGAATATCTCCATAAGGTCATGGAAAAAATCCCAAGTTAATTTGAGCTCTCTATCATGGTGAATTTGGTTTCACTCCCGAAAATGTCCTTAACTGAAAACCGGGCATAAGTTTTTACTCCGATGTCAGAAGGAGGTGAAATTTTACCATAATGATCTACATAGCTCAAGGATCATCATGGTATGCTCCTTGGAAGAAATCGCAGTCTCTAGCCTCTCCAATTGGTCAATTCCACTATTTTGTCCTTAATTGAACAAAATACAAGTTGCAATTTCACCTCCCGGGGTGGGGAGGAGGCTAGGCGTTTTCTCCATTGTGGTAGGTCGATTATATGGAGGAGGTATGAGGTTGAAAATCTCATGCCTCTCTCACGTGCACAGATGTTTCTCTTGCTGACAAACTTTAGCTCTCTGCCTCCTTCCTGCAAGAAGAGAAAAATATCTCTCTGCAAGGTAGAGGGCGGCCTCTCCTCTGACTGTGAGACGACTTGGGCCTTGCTATGTATGTCCATGGAGGTATTTTTCATCTTATGGTCAGATGGTGAGCAATTTTCCTTATTTACTTGTTTGCCTCCTTATCAGGCAGCAATATTAAAGGAAACTGCTTCTGATTTGATCCTGTGTGCCACTCAACTGGGTAGCAGCGGCATGCACTAGAAATTTAATAATAATTATTCAAAAAATAATTATTATTTAATTAATAATTAATTAATTTCAGCCCTTGCAATTAATTTACAAGACTTTCCTAATTCAATTTGAACCAGGGTGGTGCAGAAACCTAGTTTCTTTAGGAATTTTGATTAAATCCTAACCACACATCTTGATTATGATTATGATAAGACCAATTTACCCTCAATTGTAAATTGAGGTATAAACAGGAACAAAGCCATGCATCAAACGCCAATTCAAGTACTTCACCTTGGGGATTACTTTCGCAGTCCAAAACAACTTTCACACTGGATTTCTAAGCTCCACATCTGCCACCTCTCTGTCCAAAACAATTCTAGCTACATGATAAGCAGACCGTACTGTAAACTCGCCCAATTTTGATTCCGTCCATATGATTTTATCATCCATCCTTTGTAAACTAAGTGGGATATCCATTATCGCCTCAACTATATTAGGATCAAACAAATCCCGTAATAGTTCCTCCTTCCAAGTCCTCTCTTCTTGATCAATAAGCTCTACAACAATACCATGGATTAACACATTTGGCACCATGCTGGAGGGTCGCTCGAGAGGTAAGCCCTGAACCCAAGTATCGTTCAAAATGCTCACTGAGTTACCATCCCCAATTCTCCACCGAGTGCCTAACTTCAAAACAGAATTGTCTTCCACTATACTTCTCCATACATATGATGGATTAGATCCCAAATTTGCATCCATAAAATTCGAGTGAGGAAAGTACTTTGTTTTAAAAATCCTAAAGCAAAAGGTATTAGTATTATGAAGAAACCGCCACCCCTACTTTGCTAAGAAGGCCAAGTTGAAAGCCTCAAAGTCCCTGAATCCTAAGCCCCCATCAAGCTTAGAAGCGGGCAGTTCCTCCCAACGCACCCAATGAATGCCTCTATTCTCCTTACCATGCCCCCACCAAAATCAAGCAAGTATCATATTGAGATCATGGACAAAAGTTTTTGGGAATTTAAGGGAACTAAAAAATAAAGTTTATAAGCGTGTAACATGTTCCCTAAATTGCATAAAATAAAGTTTGGACATGATCGTTATATGGTGTTCACCACCACATGTATTATATATTTATTATTTATTGGCCGGATGTTAGTTGCCGTTAGACCTGTCCAAGATTCGGGCTACCCACCCAAGCTCGAAGGCCCATCCGAAAAATGGGAGGGTTTGGACATTAGGCCCATTTTTCGGGCTTGGATAAGAAAAAAACCCGTATAAAATATGGACCGGGCTTGGTTTTGACTCTTCAGGTTCGAGTCCGGTCCGGGCCCAGCCCGAATTATATAAAAAATAAAAAATTAATTTATTTTTTATATATTTTATAATAAAATTAAAAAATTTATTTATATACATTGATTTAAATTTATAAGATGTTTATACAATTTAGTTTTTTTTATATCAAAACTCATTTAGATTTAACTTGTTATATGTTAAAAAATTTATATTTTAATTTTATATTTAAATATTTTTAATTTTTATTTTAATTTAAAAATAAATATGGGCAGACCTTAAATGGGTTTGGTCATGCAATTAAAAATATGGGACGGGTTTGGACAAAATTATAGGCCCGAATATGGGCCGGCCGGGCTTGGACAACCATGTCCTTTGTTAATATTGAGCTAAGCCTAGCCCGAACCCGATCCGACCCGGCTCATGAACACCTCTAATTGTTGTTGTTGTCTTCACTTCAATGTTTCTTTTTTGTTTGCTACGATACGATTGATCTGTTGTTTTGTATGTTGGATTTAATCTTCCCTCTTGTGGTTGGTTTTTTTAGAGCTTTTTTTCTTGATCTATTTTAATAAAACGAATTGCCTTTAAAAAAAAAACAAAGAAGCTAAAAGAACCAATTAATTTTTTTATCTAGTACGTAATATTTGTTCGTGAACGTGTTCCATTAGTATTCATAAACATGTTTGTTTATTGTTCACGAATGTTACTATTTAACTGAATAGAAAACAAACGAACACAAACATGTAATTTTCTAAACAATCCGAGTTCGAATTGCCCCTTAAAAATTCTTACCGAACATGAACCAGTTAAAAAAGTCAAAAGAAAAAAAAAACAAACATGTCTGATTCTTGTTTGTGTTCAATAAGAATTAGTGAGTATTTTCGTTGGTAATGTTCGTGTCTATACTGTATTTTTCTTATGGTAATACTTCACAAGTAGAGAGCTTGGGTTTAAGGCTTGGAGCCACTGCATGCACTCCTTGTAACATAACCAAAAGAGAAAAATCAAATAATACTTTTTTTCCTAAAATTAAAGAAAAAAAAGGAACATGGTAATACTAAATGAATAACTCACGCATGGAAGCTACCAATTATGTTTTTAGGGCTGTTAAATATAAGGGTTTAAATTCTATTAGAATAATTTAAAAAATGAGTGTTTTTAGGATTTCATTAGAATTGTGATATCTAATCAATTCTGAATCATCATCAAATCCTAATTTACACTCTATCATACCTAATTAAATTTTTATTAACTACCTTAACCTAATCTCAACCTTAGTTAAAATTAAATAATTTTATTAATAAATTTTATTTTGAACTTCTTTTTTTTTTACTTGCAACGTGACTTTTTTTTAATAATTTTTTCTTGCCTTATAACGTGACTTTTTTTTTCACATTAAGATTGGTTTTGGATGTGAAACAGATTTTTTTTTTCTTTATTAGTGGCAAATTAATTTAATTAGTTTAGAACGAATCCAAATTATGAGTCATGAAAAAATAAGTTATTTAACAGAAAAAGACTAGAAAACTAAGATATATAAATTCTTGGTTGTAGCGATATTGTAATATACAATTAAAACGAATACAATGTACTAGAACTAAAGTAATAAAAACAAGTGGATCGGCCCACGCTAGCGCGTCGGGCGTTTAGAAATCTAATTCTTTGAACATTTTTCTATTCGAATTAAATTGTTTGATACATAGGAAATTTAGAAAGTACTATGATTTTAAATGTGTTGCATCTTTAAAAGACTATACTATTAACATTGAGTATATACCCTAAAGTTGGTAAAAGTACCCGGGAGGTCCCTGTACTATACGAAATGTTGATTTTGGTCCCTGTACTTCTTTTTTCTACAAATTCGTCCCTATACTATCAGAACCTATCACCCGAGGTCCCTCACGTTAGTTTGCCGTGACAGACCCGTCAAATATGCTGACGTGGCACTAACACCGTCTTTTTTGCTGACGTGGAAGGTGACACGTGGAATAAAAATTAAATATTTTTTAATATATTTTATTTTATTGAAATTTATTTTTTAAAAAAATATTAAAAAAAAAAGAAATCTGAATTTTTTTTCCACAAACACCAAAACAATTTCTCTCTCCTCAATAAAAGATCAAACACCCATCTTTTTCATGAATCAAGGAAGAACATTTTGAATGTTCTAACTCCAAAACCCATAAGGGAAAAAATTTCTTCAAATTTTTTTTAAAAAAGCAGAAAGCATCCTTGCAATCTTGTAAAACCAAAAAGCACTGACCAACTGCAGTCCAACGGCCATTGCCTGAAACAACAGGCAGTTCACTGGTTGAATTTGCATGGAATTAAAGCAAGGTTATAATTACAAGTAATTAATTAATTATAGTAGTAATACCTTGATAAGCAATGGATTATTAGCTGTTAAAGTCACAAAAGTTAGATAGGGTCCGCCAATCATCCTTGCAAGTGAGAAAATAAAATAAAAGTTAGACAGGGACCTCCCGGGTACTTTTACCAAAATAAATTTCAATAAAATAAAATATATTAAAAAACTATTTAATATTTATTCCACGTGTCACCTGCCACGTCAGCAAAAAAGACGGTGTTAGTGCCACGTCAGCATATTTGACGGGTCTGTCACGGCACACTAACGTGAGGGACCTCGGGTGATAGGTTCTGATAGTAGAGGGACGAATTTGTAGAAAAAAAAGTACAAGGACCAAAATCAACATTTCGTATAGTACAGGGACCTGCCGGGTACTTTTACCCCCTAAAGTTAGCAATAAATAGTAAATATTAGTTTGTACATGAACAGGTGCAATAGCTTCAATTTTGTTTCCTCCTCTAAAGCGTGTAGCACTTAAAAAAAAACTAAGTTTACTCTCTTTTTCATATGGACATGAAAAGCCCGAAGAGAGGTTACAATTCTAGATAATTAAGAGGGATATGATTTATTATAACATTTATGTAAAAGGAAAGGATAAATACAAAAAAAGGACTCAAGGGCAAGAACTGGTTAGAAACTAATCTAGGATCTTTTTAGTAATTTGGCAAGTGAGAAAAGACAAAAAAAGACAAAAAAAATTTCAAATGGAACCTCCTCATCGTTCCTCAAAAAGGGCCTTTAATAAATTCCCTGGATCTTTCAAATAATATTTAGTATATATAAGATTTTATACTCTTACGTTTGTCTTCAACTTTCTAAACTAAGGATAAGATTAGGTTAAGGTAATTAATAAAAATTTAATTAGGAGTGGTAGGGTGTAAATTAGGATTTGATGATAATTCAAATTTGATTAGATGACACTCATTTTTGGGATGATTCTAATAAAATTTATACCCTAAATATAAAATAGGTGCTCACTTCGACTCCAACATATTGACAATATTGTACCATAATGAGGTCGATGGATTAGAAGCTCAAACCAAACATGGCAAATGGATCAATCACCAGATTCCTGTACCGTCATTGTGAGCGAAACTTTGTCCGGTAAGTTTGTTATTATTTGTATAAATGCCACTTTGCACCCTTAAGTTTATACGGAATATCACTTTCCATCCAACTTTTTTATTTTGATCAAAATACACCCTAAAGTTTTATTTTTGTGTCATATTGCACCATCTGTCGGATAGGACAAACGGATTTGTCACGTCGTCTAACGTGACATGCCACGTGGACAAAAAATGACATGTGGCATGCCACGTCGGACGCCGTGATGGAGCCGTTACCGTGACGGAGGGTGCAAAGTGGCACAAAAATAAAACTTTAGAGTGCGTTTTAATCAAAATAAAAAAGTTGACTGCAAAATGTCAATCCGTATAAACTTAAGGATGCAAAGTGACATTTATGCCATTTATCTTTATAGGCCATGGACATTATAAAATTTTCAGGTGTACTTGTTGGACTGACATTTTAAGATGTCCTGGATATTAAACCCATAAATTTTCTACATGGCGATCATATTAAATCTCATGGGGTTTTCTCTCTTGCAGGTCACTCGGACCTCCATATTGGGTCTCGATACTATTCGGCATCAACAAGTCTAAAATAAAATAAGTATGTTAAGCCCTACGTTTTAAGATGTCAATATGACTCAATCCAGCCCATCCCGTAGTAGATGCGTAAATAAATCATAAATGTTCTACATTGGTGATCACATGTAATTCTCATATGAGATTTGACATGATTTAACCCTAAAGCATAAATTTGGTTTGTTCTAACTCGGACATCATTTGACTATATATATTTGAGACTTGTTCTCTAAGAAATGGAAAAAGAAAAAAAAAGAGTTGTTCTGTAAAAGAAAAGTTCTGATCGCCGGCCAGAACGCATTTGAAAGGCAAAATAATTTTTATTAAAGAAATAGCACGAAAAAGTGCAAGAAAATAAAGAGCACAACTAGGCTGTAGGCTCTTCAAAGTTCAAACAAACAGTCCAGTACAACAAAGCAAAAAAGAAAAAAACAGAGCAGGCCATTCAAACTTAGAATGCTACTATAATTGATTTATCAATTAAGGAAAGCTTTTTTAATCAATTACTATATGTACTATATGTATATCGATAATTTAGCAGCCAAAGGTAGCTAATTAAGATTTGATATTAAAATTAGTTCACCAGTCAGATTATCGTCTTTTCCATTTAAAGATTCCCATAGCAAATTAGTTTTAAATGAATGCAAAGGACAATGTTGAACAAAAAATATGAAAAAATAATTAATCTTTATTAAAATTAATAATACTACAAGAAAAAATCAGTATATATAGTCATCAAAATATAGCCACGGACAAAATTTCCGTGACAAAAGAATTATTAGTGCAAAAAATGTCTGCATTTTTTTTATAGTTTTAAAATGTGAGCTCAAAGCAAAGCACACTAAGAAGAGAGAGGTGACCTTTTTTACTTTTTTGACGGAATTATTAACTCAATATATATCAGTATATGATCACTTCAAACTTTAAAGTTCAAAATATATTAAAATAAAGAAACAAATCACGTTTTTGGCAACTAACATAAAATAATTAAGAAGAATATGAAATTTTAAATCTTAAATTAGTAGGAAAAGCGACAAATCAGATGGTGACTTGGCTTTCTGCATTTACAAAAGTAATGCTGTCTGAACTTTGCTACAATTCTCGACATTAGAAACAGTTTATTTCTCGTTTAGATTATGTTGCTGCCGACCTCATCGTCAACATAATAAATCACTAAATAAAAACTTCGTTTGAAAATCGTGCATTTCTTTTAGAAAATTTATCTTGAAAATCTAAAATTGTTTATTCTTAAATATGGAGTATTACTTAGTGAAGACTAAAGACTGAAAATCTGTTTGTCCATAAAACAAGAACATTAATATTGCCTTGTCGATCAAACACGAGAAATGGTTAGATGAATCAGTTTCAACACGTCATTTATGTTCTAAAAATTGTGATAATTCAAAATTATTCTTAAAATTTAGACACAAATTTAGTATGAGGTTTAGCCTCAAGTTCCACCAAATGAGATTTACAGAATGGATCCTTAAATTTAGGACATTAATTTAGTATGACTCTTTTTTTTTTTGCCTGAATTTAGTATGACTCTAATAATTGTAAAAAAAAACTATAAATTATTACAGCTTTATTGGTTGAAACCATGAAGGATGTGGTTTCAAATAATAATTTCTCTCACTATGAGAGTTGGTGGGGCATGACACGATACATAATTTGATCACTTTTTTTTTTTGAAAAACATAATTTGATCACTTAAATAGCCGTTAGCGTTACTTTAAATTTTTATTTTTATTTTTTTTGCACATAGCATTGCTTTAAATTGCTTGCAGTACATCATGTCATGTTAAGAGTTTTAATGGTTTCGGTTTGCAGTGTGTCCTTGTTTTTTGGTAAAAAATAAGTGATTTCGATGGTAGATCGTAAATGTCGTGTTTACAAGGTTATTCAATGCATTACATATTTATGTTAAACTGTTTCAATTTTTAGCATGAGAATTCAACTCAAATTAAGAAATTGGTTTAAATAAACTAATTACAAACTAATCAAATAAATAAACAAATAAACTAAACTCACATTTCTAATGACTTTAACCTAAAACATCATGACTGGATTTGGCAGTTCTTCATAAAAGTCAAATGATTTTATGATTTGATTGATATGCATTCAGCAAGCATACAACTGTAGGCTACTTTATATGGATCCTTCCTTGCAATATTGTTTCTTAAACAAAAATAAAATCAAGGTATAAGCTATATAGGATCTGAGAGTTTTCATCATTATTCCTTTTTTCAAGATTTGTTAGAGTAGTTAGTTGTTAGTTATAAACAGTTAGTCTGTTACTAACTAACCTATGGTCAAGCTATAGTTAATCTATGGTTAGTCTATGGTTAAGTAATAGTTAGTTATAGGTTAATTGTATATAAGCTAAGCTATTGTATGTAATTACCTTACCTTTTCTGTTGTTGTCATTATGATGAAATGTATAGTTTGACATGGTATCAAAGAAATTCTCTAACTTTTTCCGCAACTTTCTCTTCTTCTTCTTCCTGTGAAGAAACGGTTATCGTCTCTTCATTTTCTTAGCAATTTTCTTTCTTTTTCTTCTTACCCAAACATGGTTCTTGGTTCGTTTTTCTTCATTCTTTTAGCCATCTTTTCACTGATCAATGGCTTCTGCTTTCTACTAAGCCAGAGGAATTGCCCTCTAGCCCTTACTTCATTCATCCAAGTGAGAATCCATCTGTGGTTCTCGTTTCTTCAGTTCTTACTGGTCCAAATTATTACCAGTGGGAAAGAGCTATGCAAATGGCTCTGTTATCCAAGAGCAAGCTCGATTTTGTTGATGGAACCATTGTGCCTCCAACTGCCACTACTGATCCTTTGTTTCTGTCATGGAAACGTTGCAACAATTTAGTCATTTCTTGGCTGGTTAATGATGTCTCGACTTCAATTGCTCAATCCATCCTCTGGTTGGATTCTGCTTAGGCTATATGGAAAGATCTCAGGGCAAAGTTTGGTCAAACAAATTCTTTTCGAATCTGTGATTTACAAACTGAAATTCATTGTTCTACACAAGGTGCTTTATCTGTTCATGATTACTTTACTAAACTCAAAATTTTATGGGATGAGTTTCAACTCCTGCGACCTATTCCATCTTGTGCCTGTCAACCAGTTTGTTCTTGTAGTCTTTCTAAGATTAGGCAATATTCTGATAATGATCAGGTTATTACTTTTCTTAAGGGTCTCAATGAGTCTTACTCTAATGTCAAGTCTCAGATCTTACTCATGGATCCTTTGCCCTCTATGAATAAGGCTTTTTCTATGATTATTCAGCAAGAAAGATCTATCTTGCCTATTCCTATTGTTAATATTCTTGCTGTTAAAGGAAATCCTTCTTCATCTGCCCCAAAGAAGTACTACAATCCAGGCAAGAAACCTGTTGTTTGTACTTTCTGTGGAAGAGAGGGGCATACCATTGAATAATGCTATAAAAAGCATGGTTATCCCCAAAACTTCAATCCCAATTACAAAGGGAAACGTCCTGCTCATCATGCTAATGCAGTTGAGCATCTGGAGGATCCATTTTTTGTTCCTTCAATCAATGTTGTTGTTCCCTTTGTTCCTGCGATGATGCCTCAGTTGTCAGAATCTTCACATGGACACGATCTGTTCACAAAAGACCAATATGATCAGCTTATGTCCATGATCCACTCCAATTCTGCTTCAACTCATCAGGTCAATGCAGCACTCACAGTTCAGAAATCCTCTGATCATTCCTCTTATGGTAACTCTTTCCCTTGTGTTCTTGATACTAAAATTCTTTAAATACTTTTACTCACAAGCATAATTCCACTTCTGATTGGATTATGGAAACAGGTGCTACTGACCATATAACTTGTTCTCTTAAAAATTTTACATCTTATAAACCTGTTACTAATATTTTCGTTGGATTGCCTAACAATACTAGAGTTCAGGTTACACATGTTGGCATTGTTCAGTTTAATGTTTCCTTGATTCTTTATGATGTTCTTTATGTCCCTGAATTCACTTTCAATTTAATCTCAGTAGGCAAATTAACTTTTGACCTCAATTGTTGTCTGATCACTGTATCTTTTCATTGTGTTATACAAGATATCAATCATTGGATGATGATTGGAATTGCTAAGAGATATGATGGCCTTTACAAAATGCAACTTAATTCTTCTGCTATGCAAAATGATTCTGCTATGACTGAACTTGATTCTGCTTTGTCTACTTTGCCTATTGATTTTGATAAAAGTGTTTCCATGAAATGTTCAAATGTTGTTTCTTGTAATAATGATGTCAATTCTGTTTTGTGGCATAATCGTTCAGGACATCTTTCTAACTCCAGATTGAAATTGATGATTCCTTCTACTGTTCCTGTTGATTTGTGTGAAATCTGTCATAAATCCAAGCATAAACGTTTTCCTTTTCCTATTAGTTCTTCTGTTTCTCTTAATATTTTTTATCTTGTTCATGTGGATATTTGGGAAGACAACTATGCTCCCACCTTCAAAGGGCATACTTACTTTTTAACTATAATAGATGATTTTTCTCGATTCACATGGGTTTTTCTTATGAAGAGTAAATCAGAAGCTAGGACTATTGTTCAAAACTTTGTTGTTTTGTCAAAAGTGCAATTTGGTGCAGATGTGAAGTGTATTAGAACCGATAATGGATAAGAATTCAATATACCATCATTTTATGAGTCCAAAGGTATTCTCCATCAAACTTCCTTCATTAAAACTCCACAACAGAATAACACAGTAGAGAGAAAACATCAGCATATTCTTAATGTGGCTAGGTCATTAAGGTTCCAGGCTAATTTACCTATTCAATTCTGGGGAGAATGTGTTATGCATGCAGTGTTTCTTATTAATAGAATTCCCACTAAAGTATTACATAACCTTACACCTTTTGAGAAACTGTTTAATGAACCTCCTTATATAGAAGTATTAAGGGTTTTTGGTTCACTTGCATTTGCATCTAATCACAGTAATATTAAAAACAAATTTGACAGTAGAAGTATAAAGTGCATGTTTCTAGCTCAAAAGGCTACAAATTGTACCTATAGGATTTCACCCTGGAGTGAAAGGCTACAAATTGTATGATTTGCAAACTCAAAAGGTTTTCTTATCTAGAGATGTAGTATTTTATGAAAATATCTATCCCTTTTCTACAGATTATGCTAAAACTGAGAACTTACAGTTATTAAGGCATAATTCTGCAGAACAAGTGATATCACCAAATCTTCATAATTTTGCAGATTATAGTGATTTTTTTGAAATTGTAAATGGTCCTTCAAACACAACAAATACTTCTCTTGTTCAACACATCATTCCAGCTATTGAAGAATCTCAATCTGTTGTGACAGAAGCCATTCTTCCTGAAATAGCCACTATTCTTGCTCATCAGGAACAGTCAACCACTTCACCAAATTCGACAAACACTCTACTAATTTCGAATGCAATCAGATTCAAACAAACAGAACTAGTCCCCATTCTTTATCCACAGTATTCTCTTATGATCATATTACTCCAAAACCCAAAGCCTTTGCAGTTGCTATAGATCAAGACAAAGAACCTCACACATACAAAGAAGCTGCACAAAGTCCTCAATGGCAGCAAGCCATGAGTGAAGAATTACAAGCTTTAGAGAAGACAAAAACTTGGCAACTGGTTCCTTTACCACCTGAAAAGCAAACAATTGGCTGTAAATGGGTCTACAAAGTTAAAAGAAAAGCGGATGGATCTATTGAGAGGTATAAAGCAAGACTTGTTGCTAAAGGATATACACAACAAGAGGGAATTGATTACTTGGATACATTTAGTCCAGTAGCCAAGATGACTACAGTTAGAACTTTGTTAGCCATAACTGCTTTAAAAGGATGGTATTTACATCAATGTGATGTAAATACAACCTTTCTTCATGGGGATTTAACAGAGGAAGTTTATATAAGACTTCCAGAAGGTTATCAACATGGATCCAATCAGGTTTGCAGATTGGTAAAATCCCTCTATGGTCTTAAACAGGTAAGTTGACAGTGGAACTTGAAACTTACAGAAGCATTGATGAAGTATGGATTCCAGCAATCTCAGGCTGATCATACTTTATTTACTAAGTCTACAAATGGTAACTTTATTGCTTTACTTGTTTATGTTGATGATATTATCATTGCAAGTAATAGTATTGAAGAAGTTACTGCTATCAAAGCTTATTTACATGATCTGTTTAGTATAAAAGATCTTGGAGAGTTAAAATTCTTTCTGGGATTAGAGGTTGCTCGTTCAAAGAAGGGTATTAATGTTTGCCAAAAGAAATACACTCTGGATTTGTTAAAAGAAATGGATTTTCAGGACTGTAAACCTGTACCAACACCAATGTTACCAGAAACAAGATTAAGCAAGGATTCTGGTGAAGTTCTTGCTGATGTTACACGGTATAGGCAACTTGTTGGTAAGCTGCAGTACTTAACTACAACAAGGCCTGGCATTAGCTTTGTTGTACAGCAATTAGCCCAGTTTCTTGATAAACCAACTTCAGAGCATCTACAGGTAGCACATAGAGTGCTTCGGTATCTCAAAGGAACAATTGGACAAGGAATTCTTTTTTCTTCACAAGGAAAATTTCAACTTACAGCTTATTCTGATTCAGATTGGGGAACATGTGTTAATACTCGAAAGTCAATGACTGGATATTGTGTTTTTCTTGGAGATTCTTTAATCTCATGGAAAACTAAAAAAGCAAAACACTGTTAGTAGGAGTAGTTCTGAGGCAGAATATAGAGTTTTAGCCTCAACAGTGTGTGAGATTCAATGGATAGCCTATCTTTTGAGAGATTTGTAGGTTTCTTTAACATCATCCACACCTCTATTCTGTGACAATCTCTCTGCTCTGCATATTGCTCAAAATCCAGTCTTCCACGTGCGTACAAAACACATTGATATAGACGGTCATGTGGTTAGGACTAAACTACAAGAAGGATTGATCAAGCTTCTTCCTGTCAGCTCCAAATTGCAACTTGCTGATTGCTTCACCAAAGCACTTTCATCTGTCAACTTCAATACTGCTTTCAGCAAACTTGGAATACAGAATTTGTATTCACATTCATATATTCCAAGTTTGAGGGGGGATGTTAGAGTAGTTAGTTGTTAGTTATAAACAGTTAGTCTGTTACTAATATGTTACTAACCTATGGTCAAGCTATAGTTAATCTATGGTTAGTCTATGGTTAAGGTTAAGTAATAGTTAGTTATAGGTTTATTGTATATAAACTAAGCTACTGTATGTAATTACCTTACCTTTTCTATTATTTTCATTATGATGAAATGTATAGTTTGACAAGATTTTTAAACCATTTCTAAAAGTAAAACTAGTATTTTCTCTAACTATTACTCTTTCCATTTCAAAATTAAATGTCTCGTCATTCAGAAAATCAACACAACATTCAAATTTGTTTTTCATTTATATCCTTTAAGATTCCAAAGCATTAGAGGGAAGTTGTAAAATGTAATTAATGGTAGAACTGGCAGATGGGCGGGTCGGGTTAGATTTGGGTTTGGTTGTTTGGGTTTGGTCAGTTTCGGGTTAAGAAAATTTCGGGTCATACGGGTTCGGTTAATTTTCGGTTTCGGGTCGCTCAAATATCGGGTCATTTTCGGGTCATTTTCGGGTCAATTCTAAGTTGGGTCGTTTTCTGTTTCGGGTCATACAGTTCGGATAATTTTGAGTTTGAACCTCGGGTTCGATTCTTTTCAGGTTAGGGTCGTTACGGTTTATTTTTTCGGGTTGAATAGTCGGGTCATTTCGGGTTTCAAATTTGATTCGAGTTATTAAAGTTTGCGTTTCTCAAAGTTTAAATAAAACTTTTATTTCTATTCTTATAATTTGGGGTTCATAAAAATTCTTTTCCAATTGTAGTTATAACATTCTTTTTTTTAAAATAGTTATATGAAATTCATTATTTTGATTTAAGAAGGCCGATATTTTCTATAACAATATTTTTATTTTATATTAGTCTTTCAACTAACTCTTTTTTGTGGCATTTGTTCGATAACTTTATATTAAATTTTTACTATAGAAAACACAATTAGTCTTTCCATATCGATTCATTAAATTTGACATTAATTATACAACTTATTTAAGGTTTTAACTTTTAAGTTCTATACTTTCATGGTTTAAAAGTATCATGAGATTGAGATTTGATGTGGTAAAATACTAAAATTGAATTAAAACTATCAAATATATAATGTTTGCTAATTATTTTATAATTTTTTGTTTTTACAATTTAAATATAAATAATTTTAATTCGGGTCATTTCGGGTTAATCTGTCGGGTTAATCGGGTTCGAGTCATTTTGGGTTTGGGTCATTTTCGGGTTCGGGTCGTTTGGATTCAGGTAATTTCGGGTTCGGGTACCCAAAATTTCAGGTCATTTCTGGGTTGGGTCAGTTTCGGTTTCGGGTTGAGCGGATTGGGTTTGTTGACTTTTTTGGTCAAATCAGGTTGGGTTGGGTTTGGTTTCGGGCGATCGGGTTGGGTACCTGCAGTCGGGTCAGCTTTTGCCAGCTCTAATTAATGGAGAGGGAAATTTCTAGAAGGGCATTAAAGTCATTTTAAGTTTTTTTTACCCTAAATTTAAGAAGATTCAATGGGACAAATATATCTACCTAAATTATAAACTCATTGTATTCGAGTTGTTAGTTCAATTCAATTAGTAGGTGCATAGTGTTTGGACCCTAATATCCTAGGTTCAAGTCTCTCACGAAATATAAGTTTATTTTATTTGTTTGTTTATTTATTTGGTAATTTTATAGGAATTAATGTAGTTTATTTAATGTAATTTCTTTTAGTTGGATTCTCATCCAATGTTTAGAATTTACAGAAATTTATTTTAATTGTAATGGGATTTCACTTTCTAGATCTCACTAATTTCATATAGAAATTTATTCTAATTGTAAATTTGTAATGAGATTTCACTTACTAGATATATCTCACTAATTTATTTATATAAAATTCTCACTAATTTATTTATATAAAAATTTATTCTAATTGTAATGGATTTCATTTAATAGATCTCACTAACTTGCCAAGTCTTGATTCAACGACTAATTCATCTTACAGTCTATCAAGTTCTAAATTAAATGATAGATTCCACAAATTATGTTCTGAGGCTGATGAAAAATGAAGGGTAGCCCGAAACCAACAAACCAACGCATGGTGCTCACTATGATGGAGGTTGGATTACGGTGTTGTGTCAAAACGAGGTTAATGGATTGGAGATTCAGAACAAAGATGGCGAATGGATCAAAGTAAAACTCTCGTCACCACACTCTTTCATTATCATGGTTGGAGAGTCTCTCTGCGTAAGTCCATTAATTTTTGAAATTTCTAATTTACTTTTTTTTCCCACCCTGGTATCTAGAGTTTTGCTTTGATTAATCCAGATCTGACCAGTGAATTTATTGATGAAATTAAAGATAATATTAATGGATCGAGGTAATATATATTGTTGCAGGCATGGTTAAATGGTGGATTGGCTTCTCCATTTCATCGTGTGAGGATGACAGTGAATTATAAGAAAAGGTACTCAACCGGATTGTTTGCATCCCCGAAAGGAGGCTACAAAAGTAAAGGTTCCCGAAGAGCTAGTGAATGAAGAACATCCCTTGCTTTTCAAACCCTTTGACTTCGAGGAATTCTTGGGATTTTACAAATCCCAGCTTGCTCGAGGAGCTACTGATCCTGAACGTACTCTTAAGGCTTATTGCGGTGTCTAATTAAATTTGAAGAATCTTGACCAAGTTTGGTATTGGCTTGCATAAAATGAAGTTTATTTACAATATGTAATCATGTGATGCTTTCGTAATCATTGAATAAATGTATTAATATCTATAAATATACCCGCAATATGTTATATCCATGACGTGATCAGTTTAATATCATCGATACAATTTTGGAACATCAAGCCACTTTTTTTGCCCCAATATTTCCAAATAAAGATCAAGAACCAAATTCCACCAAGATAAAACCTGGGTCACGGGTAGACCTGCTCAAGGGCTCGGGTTATCCGCCCAGACCTGGATGCCCATTTGAAAAATGGGAGGGTTTGGGTAAAAATTTAAGATCAGAAAATCAAGTCTTGGAGAAAGAAATAGGGCCCGATTAAAAAATGGGCCGTGCATTGATTTTGGTGTTTTAAGTCCGAGCCCGACCCGGCCCGTATTACATTCATACATAATAAATTCAATAATTTATATGTATACATTAATTAGAACTTGTAAACTTTAATAAAATTTAATCTTTTATTACAATTTATTTTGATTTAATTTGTTATTAGATTATATATAAATATTAATGTTCAAAAATAAAAATTTTATTAAAAATTTAATTATTATTTTATTTTAAAAAATAAATATGGACGGGCTTGCGTGGGCCTTGGACATGTGTTTAAAAATATGGACGAGCCTTGGACAAAAGTTGAGGCCCGTTCTTCGGGACGGGCCAAGTTTGGACAAGGCTATATTATACAATTATTAAGTAAAGCCCGGCCCAACCGGGCCATGAACACCTCTAGTTACGGGCTGACTTAGACTCCAACATTTTGAAAATATTATTGTAGAGGTCGATGGATTAGAAGCTCAAACCAAACATGCAAGGCAAATGGATCAATGTTCAACCATCTATCACCAGATTCTTGGGGCGATTTTTTTTTTTTTAAATTGTGGGCGAAACTTTGTCGGTAAGTTGGTTGTTATTTACATTTAGGCAACCGATTGGCTTAATCGAGCTATGGACATTATAAAGTTTTTCAGTATAAATAGGTGTGATGGAAAGAAAACCAAGGTCCGATCCATTTTACAAAATGAGCCTTCTTCATTTGTCCAAAACCCAACCTTCGAGTCTTAAACTATTGTCCAAACCCTCCCATTTTTCAGGCGGGCTTTCTGGTTTGAGCAGGTACCCGGGCCCTTCAGCAGGTCTAGTGTTCACCAGCACATGTATTATCTTACTATCTTATCTTATCTTATTTTATCTTATCTTACTACTATATAAAAGTACGAATTCAAAAGTTTTGATTATTGAATTACTAAAATACCCTTAGTAATATAGTATAATAATTTTTAATTAATATTCTTTTTAGTCATTTAACTTTATTATTATTATTCTCATAAATATGTTTATTTATAATTTATATTTATTTATTTATTTAATTTACTCAATAATAATAAATTTTAATTAGCTTTCTCTCTCCTGAATTTTTTGTTGGCCAAAAAATAAACTCTTTCTCTAATATCCAAATAAAATTTTGAGTACAAATATCCTTATAAATTTGTTCTCATTCTTTGTTGGTTTACAAAAAGCATAAAACTTGCTTTCATCTTTTTTTTTTTAATATCCAACATCTACTCAAAGGAGATTTCACATTACATAGTTAAGCATGTTTTTCTTCTTCTTCTTCTCTTCTTTTATTTTTTCCAATTTTTAATTTAGTCGGATTTTGATAGAGATTGGTTCTCCTTCTCCTTAGCTTTTATTTCGTTGAAGGCTTGAAATTTGGAACGACAATATTTTTTAGATGGTATGAAACAAATCTGTACATGTGGTATGACATATACTGCTGTTTAATGTTTAATAACAATTAAATTTTTAGTATATTATTTTATAGGCGTTTTAACTTTTATTTTTACTTATTACTTAATGAGGTGACAGTTTCTCATTCATTGAAAATGTATATACATTGTCAGCACATCAAATTTAACCATTTAAATTAAGTCATGAAAATCTTCTTAGACTTTATAAACTTTGACTTTAAGTTTTAAGAATTCATATATGAATATTAATTTAATTAATATTATTTTTAGTCATTTATAAATTTATAATTATTATCTTTTTAATCATGCTTGAATTCATGACATGATCGTAGTAGTAGATGCAATACCCGAGTTGTTAGCTCAACTGTTGAGTGTATCATGTCTGGACCCATTTGACTTTGAGGAATTCATGGGAGCTTACTTCTCCCACTCCCACCTTACTCATCAAGCATCTCTACTTAGTCTTTAGACTTATTGTGCCATCTGATTATTAAGATTTTAATCTTAAACAAGCAGGGTGGCCTGCGCGTGCGCTGCAGTCATCTTCTTATTAGGGTTATATTTTTTGTAGTTGTTTAAATCGGTTAGTAAGAAGATATTGCATTGGCTATAAGTTAATCAGTTAGGAGAAACTCATACATCGAAACAAATAATTCGCATATATAAAGCAAAACACATGAACTCTCTTTCATTCTAAAAGTGCATTATCTAAATTCTACTCTATCTCTAGGTAATTCATCAAAATAAAGCTAATATTATACTCCTTCATCTCTAGATAATTCATCAAAATAAAGCTAATATTAATTGTTGCTTGAAATGTATGTTGATTATCTAAAAAAGTATAGTACGCTGCGGTCATTTTTTAATCTTGATTGCAATTGTTGAATTGATGAACTCTGGTGTAGATGAAAGAATGGCTTCTGCATAAGAAATGTCTAATTTTTTGTAATCAAGGAGCATGTATAGTTGTCGTAGGAAAATTGAATTAGTTGAGAGTATTTGCAGGAACATATGTAATTTACACAATGCATCACAAAATCATTGTACTTAGCATTGGCTAACTATAATATAAATCCAAATAAATCCAGATTTACCTCAAAATGTTGCGGTGAGAAGTGAAAGCTCTCCACTTTAGGTTATGTCATCCTAAGGCGCTGCTAAATTAAATGGAAGGATATTCAACGTCCATTTGGAAATTTTAGGAAACAAAACGGAGTCCATGTGAAACAAATTCAGAGAAATATTAGTAAAGAAAAAACCCACAGAATTGGAATGTCAATAGTTTATTCATGAATCAACCATTATTGCAGATACATTTATAGCACCAATCCTTTGGAATTCCGGCATAGGAGTTGAACCGGTAAATCCTAATATCCAAACACAATTAATATGTAATTAAAACACACTTAATCATAAATATAAAAATAGTAAATTACAAAAAAGGGCAGCAGAAAAAGTAAGGGTGTAAATTCATCGAGGGTTTTTTCAGTCACCCGAAAAGTGAGAAAAGACCAAAAAAAACCAAAAGGAGCCACCACATTAATCCTCAATTTGGCCTTTAAGTAATTTCTATAGCCATTAAAAATAATATATAGTATATATTTGACATTGGCTTGCATAGATTAATAAATGCATAGAATATTTATTCCACTATGAAAAATGCAGAATACTCACCAAAATATTGTCATGAAAAATTTTATCCGTAGCAATAAGTTGGTAACAAATCTTTATTAGTGGGTATTTCCGATGCAAAAAATTATTAATGAATATTTTCATCACAAAATTCGTACTGGCAGCAATTTTTTTAGTGGTCATGCAGCCCATATGCCAATAAATAATTATTTTCTAGCTAGTATTAATCCGTCCATTTTGATGACTTACTAGATTCTCACAAATCTGTATTATACAAAGTTTAATTTATAGCTATCCAAGTACGTACCAAATGTCAATTTATCTGGGCTTGATTTTTTTTTTTTTTTGCGATATTTTTGGGCTTATTATTTTGTTAACTTTTATTAAGAGGTGGACGTGATTTATATTTATTTATAATTTAATTCTCATTAGATATTTGAACATTGGAAATATCATATTGTATAATCAAATTTCTGATCATTTGTATTCTTTAAAAAAAAAAGCGGCCATTTTTTTTTTAGAGAAATTGTTTTAAACTTTTTTAATTAGTTAATCATGGAGCACGTAATCAAACAAATAGGAAAGGATGGATGGGTGGATGGATGGATATTCCCTACTCCAAGTTTTGTGTTCCACTTTACGCTCCATTCACCAAATCATATCATGTGTCCTTTGTGCTGTGTTTTGTTTTTGTTTTCAAGTTATAACAAGTAATTACATTAATACAAGAAAATAAAATGAAAATATCATCTAAGGTTTAGCCCCAAATAAAAATAAATATTTATTTAGAGGGTTAGTTCTAAATATTAATATATTTCTTATAGGATTTTAAAATGAATATTTATAAATATTAATACTTATAGTTTTTCCTATTTATAATTTTTTTTAGTGAGTACAAGTGAAATCTCATTACAATCGGAATAAATCTCTATATGCCCAAACATCTAAATGAGAATTCAACTCAAACTAATAAATAAATAATTTACAAATTAAACTCACATCCGTGAGACTTGAACCCAGGACCTTATGATCCAGGCATGATGCACCTACCAGTTGAGCTCACAACTCGGATGCACCTATTTATAATTTGATTATACCAAACAAAATAGAGAATAATTAATATTAAACCGAGGCACAAAGTATGAGAGGGAATTTTTATTCGGCAAGGATATATATATGTCCATTTTGACTCACTAGATCTCACAAATTAATTTGTCAAATGTAGAAAGTGAAATCTATATATGGATCCAAGTGTAAATTCAAATCATTGTATATATATGAAATTGAAAGTGTTTAATTAAGTAAAGCAAAAAAGTGAAACACAGGATATAAAATTCTAAAACCAAGTGCCCCAAGCACTATAGGAGTACAGCTTTTTAGAGCCCTACTACTTCTAAACAAAATCTAGTTGTTTACATCAACCGCTTGCTGCAAAAATAATGCCAGATCCCACTTAATTGGATTTTATAATCTAAGTTAAGTAATTTAAATGGATTAAACCCATATGAATTTGTTTTTAGCACTAGACATTTATTTTTTAATCGGTCAAACTTTTAGGTGTCTAGACGAAGTAGTAGAGACAACGACAAACTATGTGTTTAAAGATTCTTCTTTCGTCAATCATATTCATTCGCAAGTATCTTTACCGGCCGGGAGGTTGACTGCATCAATTTAAGCTTTTAAAAGACTAACTAAAGATTCTCGAATGATATGATAATTGAAAAGTGCTCAAATAAGTACTTAACCAAGCAGGCCAACTAAAAGTTTAATCAATCCAATTGTCTCAAATTCATCAGGCCTTTTACATATATAAATAGCGATGAATTTGTTTAATTAGTTATGCAATTGAGATTGATAAGTTATAAGCACACGAAATTATAAGATCAAAATTTTGCAACTCTTCTTAACAGGCAAAGAAAATAACAGAGATGGGCTCCGAAACCCTAGTGACGCTTCCGGTGATAGATTTCTCAAAGCAAGACCTGAAGCCAGGGACCCCTGAATGGGATTTGGTGAAAGTCCAAGTCCGGAAAGTGCTTCAAAAGTATGGCTGTTTCGAGGCTTCGTTCGACAGAATGGTGGAGGTTCGGAAGCCATTGTTTGTTGCCTTGGAAGAGTTTTTTGGGCTCCCTATAGAAACAAAAAATCTATGTAATTCTAAGAAACACTTCCGTGGCTACAATGGATCCAAGGCACCATTCCATGAAAACGTGTTATTTGAGAGTGGGGATGTAGCTGGAAACATACATAAACTGACTAACATGATGTGGCCTCAAGGAAACTCTAGTTTCAGGTGAGAATATATATAACACAGTTTTTCCCTTGCGTAATTTTTTTTTTCCCACCCCTATCTAGAGTTTTGTTCTAATTAATCCGAATTCGACCCGAATTGCATACCTGGATTTGGTGGGTGAGTTTACCAATAGTGGCGGCTGCGTTCGCAAGACCTACTTAACCTGAAACAAGCCGCTTATCCACCTTATGTTGATAACTTTCTTTTTTTTTTTCAACCAAGGCTATCCCCAAACCCAATTGGACCTAAACTAATCCATTTCGGGCCGGGAACGTAAAAATTAGAGACCTCTCAACAAATGCGTCTCTGGAATGGAACTTGTGTTCTCACATTGCTTTCTTTCATTATACGCATAAGTACGTACTTCATCTCTTAGTTAATAGCTCTTCTTTGCTTTTGGCAGCAAAACTTTGTTATCTTTCACAGAGGTCGCTTCAGGACTAGACAAGATAATCAGGAGAATGATTTTGGAGAGTTTTGGTCTTGACAAGTACACGGATGAGCATATGGATACAACGGAATATAATCTGAGGCTGATGAAAAATGAAGGGCGGCCCCAAACGGACGAGCCAAACCATGGTGCTCACTATGACCTAGGCTGGATGACCGTGTTGTATCAAAACGAGATTAATGGATTGGAGATTCAAAACAAAGATGGCAAATGGATCACAGTAAGACCTTCGTCACCAAACTCTTTCATTATCATGGTTGGAGAAGCTCTCAGCGTAAGTCCGTCACTAATTTAATTAACAAAATTAGGTTTCTTCGTCAACTAGTTAACATATTGTAGGTTAATTTCCGTCATATTATATTGTTGCAGGCATTGTTAAATGGTGGATTGCCTTCTCCATTTCATCGTGTGATGATGACAGTGAATAATAAGACAAGGTACTCAATCGGATTGTTTGCAGCCCCGAAAGGAGGTTACGAAGTAAATGTTCCGGAAGAGCTGGTGGATGAAGAAAATCCCTTGCTCTTCAAACCCTTTGACATGGAGGAATTCTTGGGATTTTACAAATCCCAACTTGCTCGAGGAGCTACTGCACCTGAACGTACTCTTAAGGCTTACTGCGGTGTCTAATTAGATTTGAAGAATCTTTATCAAGTTTGATATTTGCTTGCACGGATCAAAGTTTGTTTACAAATTAAATGTGATGCTAATTTCGTAATCATATGATTTACGAAATTAATTGAATAAATATTATGTACACAATGTTATCTTATTTGAGTCTGCCAATATTGAGTTTCATTTTTTTTTTGGTGATTTTCTTTTCCTATAATAAGAGATCAATTTACCAATGGGGATTGAAATTAATTTTGAAAAAAAAAAATAGATAAATCCGCCGTTGCCTGGATGGATCAAACTTAACATGGTCATCATGATCAAGAGTCAAAACAAAAATGAAGAAAATGAAATATGATCAAATACCCAGATAGGTAAAAAAAGATTCTTAAAAGCTTACATGCACCGTTAAAACATTCAAACAAGATTATCTTCCAATTACAACAATCAAATTTGCAGGAAAGGAAATTTTAAATTTTAGCTACTTTGTTTTTAGTTGTTGGTATTGCAACATATATGCACTCTAATTGAAAGTTATTTGGCTGAATAGCCACTTTGTTGCCTGTACTTTGCAAAATTAGAATAGATTGTCCCTGAACTTTAAATTGTGCCATTTTGCTCACCAAATTTGCAAAATCAAGCCAACTTACTCCCTAACTTGACAGTTGACTAACGAATCCGTTTAGTTTCACCAAATTTGCTGGCGTTGGCTTTTCCATGTCAGCATCATGTGGGCCCCATCTTAGCATTTAAGGTCATGTGGACCCCACATTAGCATCGACTTGGACTAGCCACATCAGCAAAATTTTGCCACGTTAGCAAACAGTGGCGGAGCCACTAAGGAGCAAGGGGGGCCATGCCCCCCCCCCCCCCCCCCCAAGAATTTTGGAAATTTAATTTTTGGGTAGTAGTTTTATATGAGTGTGGGAAAATTTTGTACATGTTCGGCCCCTCCAAAAATGTGAGATTGGGCCCCCCAACAAATATTAAATGGCCTTTTATAAAAAAAAATTAGAATAAACAAAGTGATCCCAAGCCCAATAACATAAAATTTAAGAGACCAAATGTAATAAATCAAAGAATTATCTCATTTGTTTTAATACAAATTTTCTCTTCTACTTCTTAAGTGAGCTAAAGTAGCTCTGATAATCTTGTTGTTTAAATTGAGAGGGAGATTGTTGAAATTTTTTACTTAAACTCCATACTTGGTGATTTTATTTTCTTAAAAGAACGCCGTGCGCAATTTTAAATAGAGATACGTCACTCTTTAATAATTCCTTTTTAATTTGCATACATTCAATAATGTCTATATAGCTTATCATATAACAATTATCATATACATAAGATAAGATACGTATGCTACCAAAAATTTTATACTAGGTACAAAACATTTTTATTTGGCCCCTCCAAGATTCAAATCCTGACTCCACCACTGTTAGTAAATCTGGTGGGACTTTACGAAATCCCTCACAGGAATGGGGGATTGTCCTGATTTTCCAAATTCAAGGGGAAAGTGGCACAATTTAAAGTTCAGGGGCAATTTGTCCTAAATTTTCAAAGTTCAAGAGGCAATCTGTCCTAAATTTACAAAATAATTAAGGGACAAAGTGGCTATTAAGCCAAAGTTATTTTTAATAAGTTTTGATGAGAATTTACCACTATCATGTTGCAACATATTCACTCTAATTGAAAGTTATTTTTAATAAGTTTTGATGAGAATATACCACTACTGGTTATTAATCCAGTAGTGGGGAAAAAAAGTGGGCATTGGATTTATCCATACCATTTTGGAGCATCAAACCACACTTCATTTTTTCTGTTTCATTTCGGATTAATCTACATTTTGGCCTTTCAACAGTGAAATGTGTCATATTAACCCTCGAACTTTGTTTTTGGCGAATTAACTCCTGAACCCCAAATCCCCATTTGCATAGAGAGACACTTAACCACGATCAGAGCAACTAAAATCGCTGACATAACATGTGATAAGGAAATTCCACATGATAATAGGACCAATTTAATTGGATTGGGACGTCGCTTTTTTGACATGCTACGTAAAAATTGTACGTTACAGTACTGGCAACCACTTAACTTACTTTGGTAGTTGATGCGACATGCCACGTGGAAATTTAATATGATTATGGGACCCGCGTGGCATGCCGCATTATCTACTATAACATCTATATTAGACTTTTTGTTAGAAAAAGGGTGTGATTTGACCGAATTCGATGACTTATTTGGCAAAAATAAAGTTTGAGTGCTTATATACACTTCAATCTTCATTTCCAAATGAAGATCAAGCAAACATGAGTTTTGTTGCATAGTTCATACTTCATAGTTTTAGTATTGTTTGTGTTATTAAGATTTAACATTAATCTATTACTCTTTGACTCTGTTTTGATCTAGAAAAAAATATCAAGGAAAAATAAAGTATAATTGATCCGGGAATTTATCTTTGTTACTAGCTAGGGAAAATGGGTGAAAATTAAAATAAGGAAAATTGGTTATACAATACTACTATAGAACTAAAATTTTCTTCCACCTTCTCGAGAAAAAATCGAGAAGAAAACAGGTTAATTTTGTCGGGTCTCTGTCTCTAATGAATAGAAAGCGCAGGCCTATTTGGATGGATGATTGGTGCCGTCTTGAACGGTATCTTAAGCAACAAAAAGCCACTGGTCATGGATTAAACCCAACTGAATTTATTTAAGCAACATAACAATTATTTTAATAGGTCAAATTTTTAGTGTCGACGTATAAACAAAGACAAACTATATGTGTTTAAAAGGCCGTTCTTTCGGCTGGAATCAGTACATTAATTCTTTCACGAAATTATTATGAATTGGTCTCTAAAAGAAACTGCAAGAACTCAGAAGGATCAATGCTTCTAGTATCTTTTAGCAGCAACGAGAATTTTAGTTGACTATTGACTACATTATACAATTGTAAGGTTGGTTAAGTAACAATGAACTTAACTATTTTAAACTTAAGATTTGCAAGTGGTATGATTATTTAGAAGTGGTCAAATAATTACTTAATCATATGCAGCCGGCTATGTTGCAGCAACATATTATTCTGCTAGCTAGGTTCTTTCCATCAGGTCTTTATATACTATAATATATCAATAGCAATGAATCAGTTCATTTATGCAATTGAAAGTTGTTGATCAATTAATTTAATATTATAATTGATTAAATAACCATTAATTTAATTAATTTCTTTGCGTTGGGGTTGGCAATTGATAAGAATATGGAATACTGATCAATTAATTACATAATCATGCAACCTAATGATACATGATTTGCTAATTGCTACATTTTGTGCATTTTGGCTTATTAAATCTCACCAATTAATTTACCTATAGAAACTTTAATCAAATATTCCAGCTGCCAATTCAGGTCTTCATATAATATAGTAGTACTAAATTCTCAAAAAAAAAAAAAAATTAATGAATATCATAGTTTCATCGATTTTATAATGATAACTCCTCAATAATCGGTTTAATTAGTTATTCCTGGTAGGTATAATCAGTTTGATTATTAATATCAAATGAAGTTAATCACACGAAAACAGAGATGAACTCTGAAACCATGGTGAAGATTCCAGTCATAGATTTCTCAAACCAAGACCTGAAGCCTGGGACCCCTGAATGGGACCTGGTGAAAGTCCAAGTCCAGCAAGCAATCCATGAGTACGGCTGTTTTGAGGCTTCGTTCGGTAGAATCTTGGAGGTTCGGAAGCCACTATTTGGAGCCATGGAAGAGCTTTTTGACCTCCCTTTTCAAACAAAACAACTCTATGTTTCCGACAGACTCTTCCGTGGCTACACTAGGGTGAGTTTACGATTGCAGGAAAGCATCCAAATTGATGATGCAAACGTAGCTGAAAACATCGAACAACGCCTGACAAAAGTCTTGTGGCCTCAGGGAAACTCAAATTTCAGGTTAGAAATCAGAATATTTATATACATAACACGACTATTAAATTTCTATAAGTTAAAAGCTCTGTTTTTTGGCAGCAAAACTCTGTTTTCTTACTCGGAGCTAGCTTCAGGATTGGAGAAGAAAATCAGGAGAATGATTTTGGAGAGTTTTGGTGTAGAGAAATACACGGATGAACTCATAGATTCCACGAATTATACGCTGAGACTAATAAAATACGAAGGGAAGCCCCAATCAAACGAGCCAAGCCTTCTTGCTCACTGTGATCAGAGCATGGTGACCCTATTGTATCAAAACGAGGTTAATGGTTTGGAGATTCAGACCAAACATGGCGAATGGATCAATGTAAAACCTTCACAAAACTCCTTCGTTGTCATTACCGGCGAGTCCCTTGATGTAAGTCACTTGTAATTTGTAAATTTACTTAATTAATTATTAGTAAATAGGAAGTTGTGTCAATTTTATATTGCTGGGTGCAGGTATGGTTAAATGGTCGATTGAATTCTCCAAAACATCGAGCGATGGTGACGGAAAACAAGGCACGGTACTGCGCCGTATTGTTTGCAAACCCGAAAGGAGGCTACCAAGTTAAGATACCTGAAGAGCTTGTGGATGAAGAAAATCCACTGATGTTTAAACCCTTTGATTACGATGAATTCTGGGAATTTTACGCCTCCCAGATTGCCAAAGGAGATCTTTCAACTGGCCTTAAAGCTTATAGCTGCATCTGATAAGCAGTTTCGCTATAAAATAATACTAATATTTACTGGATCCGGATTGTGTCAAAATCTGGCTGTTAAAAATAAGGGTTTGGTTGCAATTTGTGTCAATTAATTAAATATTGAAGTTTGCTTGTGAGCTCTGGCTACTCTATATATGTAACTCAAAGGATAAATACATAAAGAATATAGATCTGAAAAGGAGCTAGATAATAAGGCTATATATGGCTACTCCATTGTGTATTCATTTATATGATTATTAGTTAAAGCACGTGCGCTGCACGTATGTTAATAATTGATAAATCATATATTTCACACATGCGTACTTTTCATTTTCATAAATTTTGATTAATTAATCATTAAAATCTGGTCGTTTAGTTTACAGAGATTTGATATAATTAATCTCATTGAACGAACAAAAAAAACTTAAATTATTATCCAATTATGGTTATTTTCAATAATGAAGGAAGGTTATCAATTTTCTTATTTGAATTTACTAAAAAAAACTACAGGGCTATTAAGAACGAAAGTTAAACATTAATCAATCAAGAAGGTTATCGATCTCTGATGCAAAAAAAAAAAATGAATAAGAATAAGATTATCAATTTCCTCATCAAATGTTCATTAAAAAGCTATTTAAGTTATCAAAGGCTTTTGAATGTTATCAATAAATTCAGTAATTAACCTTATACTGTTAGTAATTTTAGTAGCCTTTTATCAATTAATGGCATTTGCCAATG